>BPTQ01000002.1:60892388-60923236 GCA_019973895.1 Chrysanthemum seticuspe
CTAGGCCAAAAACTCATGTCTACTGTCGGATTTTCCAGAAAAACAAAACAAGATCAGACCACTTTTTATACTTGTCGAAAATAGTTTTTCTCGTACTAAACCTATTCCAATCCCTTCAAATCAACTCCAAAGCTATTCTAATCCTACCATACACCTTCTTAGGGTGTCATGGGTTCCTAAACATCATCAAGACCAATATATAACAAGGGAATAATTATAGGATGACTTTTATATATCAAACTCTAAAAACAATGGTAAAAATGGTATAAACAACAATAAGTCTTGCATGTTTGCTAAGAAAATGAAGAAATAAATATGAAATGATAAGGAAAAATGAAAAATGTAAATGATATGCTTACAAGTAAACTATGATGAGGTGATTAGAACAAGGATTAACCTAAACACCCTAGGTTTTTATTTCAAAACCTTAATAAGAGTGTGATCTAGATTGTGTATACTTGAGCTTGAGAAAAATTTGATGATCCCTTGTTACTCCTTGTGATGAACCGGTTTTGATGGAGGAAGAACCAAAGAGAGAAAATTTTGACTAACTTGAAATAATAAGGTGCATGAATGAGATGTGAAATGAAAGGGTTAAGTGTAGATCTATACATTCAAGGAAGAAAAATTTACCAACAATAAATGCCACCCTCCCCTTGGTCGGCCAAGGGGGAGGGATTTGTCAAAATATATATATATTTTTTTTTTATACTTTGTGTAATAAAATTTTGTAAGTAATAAGTTTATGTAATAATAACGTATATATAAAATGCTAGTGTATTTAAGGTAGTTTTAGGTAAAAGTAACTTTTAATGGATCAAAGTAGAGTATAATGATATCATAAAAATTGTAAAAATACATTCCTTGTGAAATTTGAGTGATATAATAATTATCGTGTAGTTTTTAAGAAAAACGTCGTAATAATAGAAATTTAACGATTTATATACCAAATAAATTTAAAACACTAGGTAAACTCAAAATATAGTTTTTATAAACTAAATGTAAGTATAAAAATATATCGGGATCATTTTTGGAAGTATCGGATTAAATGTTCAAAATAATAACTCACGCGATAACGCTTATTTAATATAAAATTTACGCGTTTAATGTGAAATGCAAAAATCATGAATGAACCGTTATGAAATGATGAATATGGAGTATGAGAAATGACCGGAAATTGAGAATTGTGACACAACTACTCTAGGTGTTATAGTCTAAGGTTCACAAAGATTAATCAAGAATTAACTACACAACGAATGACCTATCGCATTACTAAATCATTAACAATGAAGATAAGAGACAACCAATCAATATTCAATAGTTAAGTTTCATATTCCCTAAGCAAACACACAAGTAAATTAGCCGGACATGGAGAACATGCAAGCATACACACAAATAATTGAAGTCATAATTGAATTAATGAAGTAAAACACTTATCTTGGTGTAAGATAGGGTTTAGAACCCTAAAATACTATACAACACAGCCTTGGTTCGATTTAGGTTTTTACTCCAAAAGACTACACACTGAAAACTAAAAAAATTCGGATTCTATATATAAGATTACATTCGCGACGGTGTCACCATATGATTTGTGACGCTGTCAGGTCGCCGTCATTAGGGTTTCGTCTTGGCCACGTTAGTTTTGCGACGGCGTCACCTTATGCTTGTGACGCCGTCCTATTCAGCCTCTGACTCCGTCTGGATCAAATCTAGGCCGTCTGAGTTGCGACGACCTACTCTTTTAAAGCCTGACACCGTCACTTGAAAATAAGCAATTTGGCTACTGTATCGTCGCAACATGTGCTCCGACGGCGTCGCAGATAACACCTGACGCCGTCCCCTTGTGTTCCACCAGCTTGAGTGTCTCGATTCTTGACTTTGGCCATTTTCTTCGTATATTCGCGCCTTTTTGTCCAAATAAGTGCCATTCCAGCAATTTGCCTTCAAGAGACCAAAAAAGTGAAAAGGAACGATATTGAGTAATAACGGATACAAAAGTGATCAAATAAGGACTTAAACGACCCCTCAAAAAGGTACATTTTAAAACCTTATCAAATATCCCTACACTTGGTATTTGCTTGTCCTCAAGCAAATGTGCTTTTAGCCAATTAATTTATAAGTTAGGGGTCATGAAGCATTGGGTTAGAACAATCCACAACACATATAAGCCCCACAAAAGTCATAATAAGCACGGAAATTACATACTAGCACCTCACATGGGGTGTTTGGGTACTCACATCTCTCAGGTGTATATGAAATATAACAAGTTGGAAAAGGAAGATAAACACTCATTAACCGGTCCTAGTACATAGATTACCATAGGCTTGAGAATAGATCAAACCTCCATCGCTTTGGCGTAAGCACCTAGGAAAGACTATCCAAGAGGCATTTTAAAGGGTCGTAATGATAGGCTTACGGTAGGGAAACAAAGGGTTTGGTGGGATAGGCTATTTAGTGGTGGCAAGTCAAAAATCTTTATGTTACAAGCATACGAAGAGTGGCATTGCTAAGCCAAGACTCGACACTCTAAACTCTAGATAACTGAAACAAACAAACATACATTTAAATGATAGATGTAGGATGGTAGCCCGTATGTTTTTTTTTTTTTTTTTTTTTTTTTTTACACACTATTTTTTTTCTCTTTTTCTATTTTCTTTTACTCTACCATCCTCTACGGTAACATCAAAATAATAGGGATTTATAGGCACATCCCTACACTTGAGTTTTTATTACTCTAACACTAATTTGACCCGAATTGAAAAGATCAAAACACTTGGAGTACATTATTACGCAAATAAAGGGAATTTGAATTTAACGTTCCCTTCCCGTCATTTCATAAACTTTAACTTTTCCCAAGAGTCCCAATCGTCACAAAACTGTATACAAAGGATATGACTCGACTTAGCAACTTATGCAAGCAACTAGATAATTGAACTAAGGGTTTTTAGGGTGATAACAATAATGCACTAAAATTGAGTGCATACAAGGTAGGCTAAGGCGATTTGGGTGTACATTTGGGGTGGGGTGTAAACGATGCTCTTCATTGATATTCCGTAAAAACCGAAACACCACGAGAACCGCGAAAAGGATAGGCTCTGAGGGGTTAACTAGGGGTATCGTGTACTAACGATGAGTACAATGCAAGGGTGTGGGGGAAATACTCAACCGATGTGGAAGATGTAATTATATTACGGGTATCAAACAAGGTTTATCCTAATTCCTCTTATCATTTAGTTATTCCCAACTACACAAGTGTAGTCTTACTAGCGATCTCGAGATGCATCACAAAACAAGTTCTAGAATCTATTATACTACCGGTTCACACACAAAGTATTAAAGATGAATGCTTTAATTCCTACTAATCTAAGGGTGATCCTCACATTTTGGGTGGAATTTAGGTGGTAAAGGGTTTTTGTGCTAGTCATGTAACTTCCTATCCGTGAGACGCTTTTGTTAAGACTAATGGCCCACTCCTATATGTCATGAAAATTTTTAAATTTGGTGCCAAAATTACCCTAACCGACATTTTCTCATGGTTTATTACACAAATACAATTGGACAAAGCAAATAATCAAGGATAAGCATAGTTTCAAAGTTCCCGTTTTAATTTCCCTCCCTACACTTAAACTGAACATTTTCCCCAATGTTCCTCGAAAGTATCACAGTTATGATAATGGAACTTAATTAAAAACGAAAGAAACTAATACTCCCCTGATTAGCTCGGTAGGATCCGTGTGTGAAGTATTGGTTAAATCCTTTCCAAGAAGAATGTATGCGTGAAAAGCTCCTTCCAACCTTATGCATCTTCTTCTTGATATATAAAACCTGCACACTTGAAGAAAACAAATGAAACTTTCGCGTAAAATCGGCGGTAATAATATATATAAGACTCTACTAGGATATAATGCTTGTGGAATGGATTTTTACAGAATTTCTAGAAAATTAAGACCTGGAAAATTCAAAATTTATAAGCAGCTCAGAAAACGAGAAAAAAAGTAATCAGTTGTTTTTACTCCTTCCTGACGCCGTCAGGTTATCCTGACAAAACTAGGTCTGCGATTTTCTGGAAAAAAATTCTAGAAAATTTACATCTTTAAATCTGGAAAACATTTCTGTAAAACATCCATTATGATTCGATAAAAGCATTTGACTCGAACAAACACACATGTATATCTTTTAATTAATTGAAATTATCGTGTTTACGTTTCTTTTGAAAACGTGTGTAATCCTCCCTACACTTATCCTTTATGTAAAATACCTTTATATGTAATTAAGACGAGCTTAAAAACAAAATAAAACATTTTTACAAATTTAAACATGAGAATAAATAATCAATAAAAGATATACGACACAAACAAGCGAACAATTAAGCATGGGTTGCCTCCCACGAAGCGGTTTTCTTTATTTATGAGTCTTGTAGCTAGACTCGTAGTCGTGCTCCTACGTGACTTCATTACCTTCACCTTTTTCCTCATGACGGTCTCTAGTGGGTGGTTCCATGTCGTAGAAGTACCCTATGATACACCTCTCTAAGAGTTCGTCCTCTCCCACTCATTTCTATATTCCGGTCCTAAGTTCAAGCAATCCTTATAGAAACCGAAAATCTTGGCCATAACATAATCTACTCCTTTCTCTTTATCCTCCTCATTCCTATGATAGATCGATAGTTTAAGTTCCTTTTCATCATTAGAGAGTGATGAAAACTTCTCAATCTTAAACGGCATTTGGTAAGCTACATCATCAGTCTCATCCTTGAATCGCACTATTCCTAACGAGGGATCATATGTCATCCCGGTGCTTTCTATGAAAGGTTTCCCTAGAATAACTTGGGACAAGCTAGGATATATGGCCGTACTAATATCATCCACTATTATGAAATCCTTAGGAAACGTGCAACTACCTACATAAACGGGCAATCCCTTAACTCTACCAAGAAAATTGCAACTAACCCTAGGATTATCGGGATCTTGCCTAGTTGGGATAGGCTTCTTCATTACCCAATTGTAGTAGGTGCTAGTCATTATGTTGATTGGGGACTTGCGATCAATCTAGGCCTTTGCTATGAAAAGGTGTCCTATGCAACATGGTATATTAAGATTCCAAGGGTTCCCAAACTTGATCCTAAGGCTTTTCCTAACATACATGTGACGGAGGTCACGCACTAAGTGAGGGTGGCGAGATAGTTCTTCTTCCGTAGGAAACTTATTGAAATAGTCATTGTCTACTTCATTTACTTCCTCGGTTGTTTCATTCGTCGGTGTTTCCTTAACCTCAAGTATCACCTCATGGTTTGCTTCGTCATTTGTTCTATTAGGCTTCACTAAGGCGATGGTATGAATTGAACGTGCTTAGCTAACTTACTTACGTCCTTAATCTCTACACCAGAAGTTTCGGGAGTTGAGATAGCATTAACCTTCCTATCACTATTGGTCATGGGTTTCAAAAGGTTATCTATCTTCCTATCTATTTCGGCTTGTTGTTGGTTAAAGCGGTCCGAGAGCTTAGCTATTTGGGCTTCTTGGGATGCGACTAGGTTTTGCAACATCCCTTCAATGTTTTGTTGTTTAGGGCCGTGAGATGGGGGCCATGAGAAATCATTGGAAGTGAATTCTTTGGTTTGCCCCCAATAGAAGTCGGGCTTGCCCTTCCATGCTTCTCGGGCATCATTGAAAGTCCTAGGTCTGGGTATTGTAGGGAATCTTCCTCCCGTTCCATTAATACGTGAGGATGTGTAGTCAACGGAAGCTTGTTCGGGGAATCGGGTGCAAGTGCGCGTGTTATGAGGATCACTATACGGCTCACACGAGGAAGAAACTTTGTTCACATGGCGTGAAGACTTAGGATTTTCGTAGGAGCTCATTAGGAATTTTTCTTGATCTTCAAGCTCGAGCATCCTACGGTCGGAAGATTGTGAGTCAATTGGAGGCAAGGAGATTGCTTTAACGGTTTTGGGCAACTCACGGGGGTCATTCCAACTTTCGTTGTCATAGAGAGTAAAGTCCTCTATTATACCCCACGATTCTTCCGCGGTGAGATCACTAAGTTTTCCACCGGCCGCTTGGTCAATGGATCGCTTAGTGGGAAAGTTGACATGATCATAGAAGAGTTGGACTTGAAGCCAAAGATCAATGCCGTGATGAGGGACTTTATGGAGTAAGTCCTTGAATCGAGTCCATGCTTCGTAGAGAGATTCACCTTGACGTTGTTGGAACATCAAGATGTCATTCCTAAGCTTAGTGGCTCTCCCCGGTGGGAAAAATTGAGCAAGGAAGTGAGAGGTGAGATCATCCCAACTTGAGATGGAGCCGGCGGGAAGTCGCTCAAGACAATTACTAGCTTGGTCCCGTAGAGAGAATTGGAAGAGACGCAGATGCGTGGTCCCCCGAGTAGTAGCATCAAGGTCGATGGAATCGACAATTTTAAGGAAATCCTTAAGATGCTGATTAGGATCTTCGGAACGAAGTCAATGGAATGCACATCTGTTTTTCACCAACCGGATGGTGTTGGATCGCAGGGCCGTAGTTTGGGCTTGGTCGGGAAGCTCAATGGTGTTCCTATAACCTTGGTGGCTAGGTCTGGAGTATTCACCAAGAATACGGTCTCTTGGCGGGACAATGATTTGAGGGGGGTTATCACCTTCCATGCTGAAAAGTGATGGGTTACGAACAAAGGTCACGAAGAAGGGGGATAGACTACGAGGAAGCTAAAAAATGGGAAAACAAGTTTACTTGATAGGAATCAAGTAAAGAAACCTAAACGAGGTGGACTACTAACTAGCTATTCTATTCCCCGGCAGCGGCGCCAAAAACTTGATAACGCTACACGCGTCGTTCGGGGTCAAAGGAACTTCCTTTTCGTCGAGAAAGTTTTTTAACACCCTAGGCAGTGAACCTAATCGTTGTAGTGTAGTATTAGGGTAAGCCACGGGAATTGATATCGTTCTCTAGGGGAATAGGAATGCTAGTAAGGAGTTACTACACTAAGGTTGGGGTTGAGGAAGATTATTTTTTATCTTTTTATGTTTTTTTAGGAAATGGGAAAGTACGAATCTCGGGGTTTGGATTTGGGTGGTTGGTATTTCTACCGATTACTCTACTATCAAATTATCTAATTAACTAAGGTGAGGGTAGTCTATGTCTAATTATTGTGTGCTCGTATGATGATTTAAAGATGTGTTTACTTAGGTTTTATTACTCCTTAATTATCTCCTATTGATGGTTGAATTGTCACGTCCTTATTCTTAATTGTGTTGTGTGTCTAACGTCGTAGGGTATGCGTTTATCCCTAACTCTTTGAAACTACCAAAGGGTCTCGTCTAAAAAATCTCTAGGATTTATAAACTCTAACTCTAAGGTACTCTTTGGATGGTTTAGCCTACAACTACTCTAGGTGTTATAGTCTAAGGTTCACAAAGATTAATCAAGCATTAACTACACAACGAATGACCTATCGCATTACTATATCATTAACAATTAAGATAAGAGACAACCAATCAATATTCAATAGTTAAGTTTCATATTCCCTAAGCAAACACACAAGTAAATTAGCCGGCCATGCAGAACATAATTGAATTAATGAAGTAAAACACTTATCTTGGTGTAAGATAGGGTTTAGAACACTAAAATACTGTACAAGACAGCCTTGGTTCGGTTTAGATTTTTACTCCAAAAGACAACACACTGTAAACTAAAAAAATTCGGATTATATATATAAGATTACATTCGCGACGGCGTCACCTTGTGATTTGTGTCGCCGTCGGGTCACCGTCATTAGGGTTTCGTCTTGGCCACGTTAGTCTTGCGACGGCGTCACCTTATGCTTGTGATGCCGTCCTCTTCAGCCTCTGACGCCGTCTGGATCAAATCTAGGCCGTCTGAGTTGCGACAACCTACTCTTTTAAAGCCTGACACCATCACTTGAAAATAAGCAATTTGGCTACTGTATCGTCACAACATGTGCTCCGACGGCGTCGCAGATAACACCTGATGTCGTCCCTTGTGTTCCAGCAGTTTGAGTGTCTTGATTCTTGACTTTGGCCATTTTCTTCGTATATTCGCGCCTTTTTGTCCAAATAAGTGCCATTCCAGCAATTTGCCTTCAAGAGACCTAAAAAGTGAAAAGGAACGATATTAAGTAATAACGGATACAAAAATGATCAAATAAGGGCTTAAACGACCCCTCAAAAAGGTACATTTTAAAACCTTATCACCACATCACTGATTACCCTCAAGTACCTAAGAACCCCTTCATTTAAGACACTTAGGAGGATTGAAACACTCAAGATGGTATAGATCTTAGACCTTAGAAACATCATCTTTATCCTTTCATAGCTGCTGAGAGCCGGATCCCTAGGATTAGCCTAGACGGATCCCTCAAATGAGGGAACCGTGGGATCCGGGTTACAGATTATGTCAACTCTAGCTAAAACAATCATTTCAGGCTCATCTTTCTAACTTAACACTCTATCTCATCTTAAATGACTTCCTAGATCAGTACAAACTATGAAGTTGACTCTTGTGCATGTTAATCATCACATTCCAATGAATTTTAGTGGCTTAAGGCTTGAATGAACTTGCCAAATCTCTTGATTTATAAACCACATTGTTAAGACTTCTAAAGTCATCACCTTCATCCTCATTTTCAGCACTTAAGAAACCTTTACAAACCTCTAGATCTCATCATGAGGAAAACTCCAAATAGCAACTTATCCACCAAAGAACCACCCAAGAAAATTGCTCGTGTTGTACACGAAATTTCTTCAACCGAATCATCTCCGGTCAAGCCAAAAAATGCAAGGATATCCTCTCAACCAATCAAACCAATTCCTAAAAGGATAGTACCCACAAAACTACCTGTGCCAAACACCACCATACCTCATATGCAAAACAATACCATCTCCACTAAACCATCACCATTGGTTCCTAGAGCTATCTCGTTTACAACTCCCCTATCATCACCACACCTCTACAATTTAGAGGATTTGCCTGCTAGGTCGTCTCATCCACCTCCGCCGGCAACATTCTCCTCATTAGGAGGAATAATGGTACATAATCAAGGTGTTGAGTCAACATTAACTCCGGCTTACTTTTTGCCATCACCATCATATAATCCCATTTGGATTGTGAGAAATTATCAAAGTTAACAACCCGACCATATGGAAGTTGACACTTCTCTACCACCACCATCATTCTTGGTCGAGCCATCTTCAAATGCGCCTCCACCAATCCCTCCGTCGTTTGAGGCTCCACAAGCCGCTTCACTTGATCCTTCGAATCAAGCAATTTCATTTCTTCCACCACCACTACCTAGCCATGACAAAGATTGTTATCATTGTCAACATGTTGAAAGTTTGATACATGAAGTACGAGAAGACCAACGTTTCATGTTCTATCACCTCCTCGAACGTTTCGACGAGATTAAACCTAAACAAACTTGAGCTAGAGGATTTTAGTGGTGTCCTAGTTTCAAGTGTTACTTAGATAAGTCTAGTAATTCCAAGTCATGTATCGATCATTTTCTTAGTTTTTAGAGTCATGTATAACATATCTCTAGTTTTATTAAATGAAAATACATGCTACTTGCTATATTTCTGAGTATATGATTATGTTATATAATACATATCTCACTTTGATATTAACATAATGTGTTATATCATCATTGCTGAAATTAATCATCAGCCCGACGGATCCCTTAAATTTGCCTAGACAGATCCCTACAAGGAGGGAACCGTGGGATCCGTGATACCGAAAACTATTTTTCTACTAACTTGGATCATATTTGCAGGAAATTATGCATTAAACTTGTTTTCTAACCTTTGTTTTGTAGTTATTCAATCTACACATGAATACTTTGACACCCTAAAGCTAGGGGGAGCTTTGTGTCAAAGCAATACATTGCAAAATTACTTGCAATATTAGGTTTACATTTCATGACATCCCATTGCAAAATTGCAATCATCAAGGGGGAGCACATTCGTCACATGGATGAAATCTTTTGCAAATTTAGTTGCAAATGAACTAGCATAGTATTACTTTCTTGACGACCTTACATAGGGATGGACTCGTCAAGGGGGAGTAAATACGAGATCCTTTCCCGTTACTTGCTCTCTTCTTTTTATTTCTTTCACATGTTTTTCCTAAATCAATGTGTTAGTTTCCTTTCGAAGCTCTTTTTGTTTTGACAAAAAGGGGGAGAAGAAAGTAAAAACTACAAATTCAAACCTCTACGAATTTTAGCTTTTCCTTAAGATAACTTTATGTTTTGTCATCAACGAAAAGGGGGAGATTGTTAATACAAATAAGCCGTAAAAACGTTTATTTATATTTTACGATCTTCTAATGTTTTGTCGATAACAAACGTAAAATCATTTTAACGAAACAAATAAAATACGTAATTAGTTTGAACTAATAGTTTCTAAAACACTTACATTTTCACATAAAACACTAAAACAAGTATAAGTGATTTTATGATTTAGTATTATATATGTACAACAACTAGTGTTTACATATTTGGGTAAAATATACATATAACTAGTATGTAGTATATTGGGTAATATAAATGGGTAGAAACTTAAGTATCATAACCCATTGACCAAATACATTGAATATAGTTGGGTACAACCCATATCCATGGAGCTTGACCCATAACCAATTGCATGACAGCATGCTTATATCATATATGGATAATATCCATAACCCATTGTATTGATCCATACCCATGTGACTAGGTGCATTGCGCTCATAAGATACATTGTATCTAGTATAAGACCCATGGATCAACCCATAACCCATGATCTATGACCTATGACCAAAATACCCATGGGTAAAGAGGAGCGTCCCACGGATCCCAAGCTTTATGCTAGACGGATCCCTTGTGAGAGGGATTCGGGGAACAGTAGAATTTTTCCTCTATAAATAGTGAGCCATTTCTTCATTGTTGCTCACCTCTTTCCAACATACTTTCCCTTTGAGTTTAAAACTCTCAAACCTCAGATCCAAGAGATCTATGTTTGTAGTTTTGTTTTTGTGTGATTCTCTAGGTTCCTCTTAAAGGCGAGATCACCACCTTTGAAGTCGAGAAAGCTCAAGTCCATGAGTTGCCATGCTTCCTCATCATCAAGGCTACTGAAGTCCTCTTGTTGATGATTTTTTTCTTTCTTCTAAGAAGTGTAGTGTTGGAGACATTAGTGAAAAATGTCTCAAGTGTCAAGACGAAGACATTAGTGAAAGGTGTCGATCGTCTGTATTATAGGCATTAGTGAAGGGTGCCTAGAAGTCAAGTCACAAGACATTGGTGAAGAGTGACTTGAAGATCTAACTAAAGGCATTATTTGAAGGTGCCTTAGATGTACATTCGATATGGTGTGTTTCGATGTACAAGATAGATTAGCATTAGATCCAAGGATATTGATATCCTTGATGATGTTGTAATGAGGAGTTGGTCTCCTTTGGGATTAGTCGTTGGTGTAGTGTGGGGTAGTAGTTCCTCCATTGTAATGGAACTCGGTATCTAGCCTAGTACCGGATAAAGGGTAGGCGACGTTGTGTTAGGTGTGGTTCACCTTGGTGTGAAAGAACTCGGTGGTTAGCCTAGTACCGGAAAAAGAGTAGGCAACGTTGTGAAGGTTTCTCCACCATAAGGACTTGGTGTCTTGTAGTGATTACGAACTCTCGAGTTGGTGACTCGGGGAGTGGAGTAGGGCAAGGAGGGTGTCCTTGTAGCTGAACTACTATAAATACTCGCGTTGTGGTTTTGTGCTTCTTACTCTTATCTTTTTATTACATACTTTTCTATGCTTGTTTATCAACATCCAACACACATCCAAATAGATTGACATAAGTCGATCTAAATAGTCTAAAAGGAAGTTTTAATTGGTAAATCTATTCAACCCCCCCTTCTAGTTTTCCACACATTTATTTATATTTTACGATCTTCTAAACGTTTTTTCGATATCAAACGTTAAATCATTTTAACGAAACAAATAAAATACGTAAATGGTTTGAGCCAATAGTTTTCTAACACACTAACATTTTCACATAAAACACTAAAACAAGTATAAGTGATTTTATGATGTAGTAATACATATGTACAACAACTAGTGTTAACATATTGGGCAAATATATACATAATTAGTATGTATTATAATGGGTAATACAATTGGGTAGAAACAACCCAAAGTTGACCATTGACCAAATACACTGAATGTAGTGGGGTACAACCCAAAGTCCATGACCCATATCCATGGAACTTGACCCATAACCCATTGCATGACATCATGCTTATGTCATATATGTATAATATCCATGCTCCATGGTCTTAATCCATGGCCCATAGTTTTAATCCATGAACCATGGACTCGATGCATTGCATCTTGAAGGTACATTGAACCTACTTAATATCCATGACCCATAACCCATGACCCATGACCCAAAACCCATGGGCAAAGGGACCGTCGCACGAATCCCAGTTAATACACTGGACGGATCCCTCAAGGGAGGGATCCGTGGGATCCGGGGAACAATAGTTGTTTTCTCACTATAAATAGTGAGTCATTTCTTCATTGTTTCTTACCTCTTTCTCACATATTTTCTCTTTGAGTTATAAACTCTCTAACCTCAGATCCAAGTGATCTATGTATGTAGTTTTGTTTATGTGGGATTCTCTAGGTTCCTCTTAAAGGCGAGATCACCATCTTTTGAAGATGAGCAAGCTCAAGTCTATGAGTTTCCATGCTTCGTTATCATCAAGATTACTGAGGTTTTCTTGTTGATAGTTCTCTTCTTTCTCATAAGAAGTGTTGTGTTGAAGATATTAGTGAAAGATGTCTAAAGGGTCAAGATGAAGACATTAGTGAAAGGTGTCTAATGTCCATATTAGAAGCACTAGTGAAGAGTGCTTGGAAGTCAAGGCTAAAGGCATTGAGGTTGTCTAGAAGTCAAGCCAAGGGCATTAGTGAAAGGTGCCTAAGGTGTACATTCGATATGGTGTGTTTCGATATATAATATAAATTAGTATTTGATCCAAGTATATTGATATCCTTGAACAATAAACACAATGATGGCCTATGTGCACTCCAAAGCTTTTTGCTATTGAGGATGTTCAAGCTCGCAATAATTAAAGAAGAAGCTAGTTTTCCTTACTTTAGCGTCTACCAATTATGACAAGAGGCAACCTAACAATAATTAACAACTAGGTTTCATAGATCTAAGCAAACACAAGGATAATTTAGCTACTCATGGTAAACAAGCAAGCATACACCCATAGAATTAAACATGGGGTAGACATAATGATAATATGGATTAACAAACTTATCTTATGATGTAAAGAAAGGTATGGAACCCTAAAATACTGTCCAAGTAGGACTACAACCGAATTAGGGTTTGCTCTCAAAAGTTCTACCTCTCTAAATGCAGAAAAAAAAGAATTATATATATAGATTTACACATGCGACGGAGTCACCTTTTGCTAGTGACGTCGCCAGGTCGTCGTCATTCGGGCAAGTCATCGTTGGGACGGCATCAGTTGATAAGTGTGACACCGTCAATCTTCATGAGGGACGTTGTCTGAGATTGTTTCTTGGGCGTCGAGTGTAGAAAATAAAGGGGACGCCTTCCAGAGTTTAGGCATGACGCCGTCAGGTTGTAGAACCAAAATTTCACCTTAGCCATCGCATGTAATTTGATCAAAGTCTATAACAAGTGACGACGTCGCCCTTTGATATGGGACGGCGTTAGGGTTTAAAATCTGCTTGAGTCTTTACTTTGTCGTTTTCTTCATGTTTTCGCTCTTTTTTGTCAAAATATGCTTCACTCCAGCATTTTACTTCCAAAAGACCTAAAATGTGTAAAGGAACGATTTTAAGTAGTAACGGATATAAAATTTGTAGATCTATGGCTTAAATGACCCCCTAAACACGTATGTTTTAAATCCTTATCACCTGTGATCCGACACCATCCGGTTGGTGCAAAACGGATATGCATTCCATGGACTTCGTTCATGTGTTAGATTGGTACTAGCCAGAGTAGAACGTGTCGATCGTGTAGATCGGGTAGACGTGGTGTAGTTTTCTCCGTCGTGAAGCGAGCTTTTTAATTAATGAAGTAACTCTCAAGTTGGGTACTCGGGGAGTAGAGTAGGGCTAAGAGGAGCTTCGTGACCGAACCATTATAAATCACCGTGTCTGGTTTGTGCTTTCTTTTACCCTTTGCTTTACGTTTATTCTTGTCTTTATTGTTCATTATTATGTTTATGTTATTGATCGTGTATATTTTGTGGATAATATGTGTGCCTTGGATTGGTAAATATATTTGAGATTATTTTTGTTACATAATCTACAATATATACAATTGTTATAAATATCATAACCACTATTCATATTTAGCCACGCTTGATCGGATATTTGATATGAAAGATTTTAGATTTTTAACGAAAACGTATTTACCCCCCGCCCCTCTACGTTTCTACACACATAAATGAGGATTGCAAGTTGTTGGGTTTTAGGTTCCAATGAAAGGAATTATTCTAAGTGTGGAGCCACTGCCAGCACAAAGGAAACCACGGCCAGAAGAAATGTAACCACTGATGAAGACAAACCACGGCTAGTAGTAATAGTGATCCACTGCTTATGTAACAAAGCACTGCTAGTATTTTTAAGTCAGTTTAAGATTTGTATTTAGATAATTATAGTAAAGATAGTTATCTTGTAGGTTACTTATTGTATATTGTATAGGACTCCTTAGCCTATAAAAGGAGGTCCTAGGTTAGAGTTAGATATATCTAAAGTCGATACACATCAAGGTTGTAAAACCCTAATACTATTCAGAGTATTCGTATTAATATAATATTGAGGTTGTGGAAAACTAGAAGGGGGGGGGGGGGGGTTGAATAGTTTTACCAATTTAAAACTTCCTTTTAAATATTTAGATCGACTTATGTCAATATATTTGATTGTTTATGTTGGACGTTGATAGATAGATATATAAACGTGTAATGAAAGATAAGGAGTAAGAAGCACATCACCACGACACAAGTATTTATAGTGGTTCGGATACAAGGACACCTTCCTTGCCCTACTCCACTCCCCGAGTCACCTACTCGAGAGTTCGTAAACACTACACCAACTCCTTATGGCGGAGAAGCCTTCACAACGTCGCTTAACCTTTTTCCGGTACAAAGCTAAATACCGAGTTCTTTCACACCAAGGCGAACCACACCTAACACAACGTCGCCTACCCTTTATACGGTGCAAGGTTAACCACCGAGTTCTTTCACACCTTAGGTGAACTACACCTTCACAACCTCGCCTACCCTTTATCAGGTACTAGGCTAAGCACCTAGTTCCATTACAATGGAGGAACTACTACCACACTACACCAACGACTAATCCCAAAGGAGATCTACTCCTTTACAGCATCATCAAGGACATCAATATCCTTGGATCTAATGCTAGTCTATCTAGTACATCGAAACACACCATATCGAATTTACATCTAAGGCACCTTTCACTAATGCCTTTGATTAGATCTACAAGACACCTTTCACTAATGTCTTGTGTCTTCACTTCTAAGAACCTTTCACTAATGGTTCTTCTCTTGACTTCTAAGCACCTATCACAAGTGCTTATCCTATAGATGATAGATACCCTTCACTAATATCTTCGTCTTGACACTTGAGAGATCTTTCACTAATGTCTTCAACACTACACTTCTTTGAAGAAAGAAAGGGATCATCAACAAGAGGACTTCAATAGCCTTGATGATGAGGAAGCATGGAAACTCATGGACTTGAGCTTGCTCGACTTCAAAGGTGGTGATCTTGCCTTTAAGAGGAACCTAAAAGATCACACAAAGACAAAACTACAAACATAGATCTCTTGGATCTAAGGTTAGTGAGATTTAACTTAGGGGAGAAAGTATGTTAGAGAGGGGTAAAAAATAATGAAGAAATGGCTCACTATTTATAGAGGAAAAATCCTGCTGTTTCCCCGGATCCCACGGATCCCTACCACAAGGGATCCGGCTAGCACAAAGCTAGGGATCCGTGGTCCGCTCCTCTTTGCCCATGGGTATTTTTGGTTATGGGTCATGGGTCATGGGTTATGGGTTGATCCATGGTTTTCTTTCTAAATACAATGTATCTTAAGGATACAATGAACTTGGTTAAGTGGTACATATAAAACCATGGGTTATGGGTCAAAACCATTTGCTAGTATTTACCCATTTAGTATATACTTGTATTTACCCAATTTAGCATACACTTAGTTTTTACCCATTTTAGTATACTTAGTTTAAGTATATGTTTAACCCAATATGTAAACACTAGTTGTTGTACATATGTATCTAAATCATAAAATCACTTATACTTGTTTTAGTGTTTTATGTGAAAGCGTAAGTGTGTTAGAAAACTATTAGTTCAAACCATTTACGTTTTTTATTTGTTTCCTTAAAATGATCTTACTTTTGTTATCGACAAAACATTAGAAGATCGTAAAATATAAGTAAACATTTTTATGGCTTATTTGTATTAACAATCTCCCCCTTTTTGTTGATGACAAAACATAAAATTATTTTAAGGAAAAGCTAAAATTCGTAAAAGTTTGAATTTGTAGTTTTTACTTTCTTCTCCCCCTTTTTGTCGAAACAAAAAGAGCCTTGAAAGAAAGCAACACATTGTTTTTAAGAAAAACATGTGAAAAAATAAAAAGAGGTAGAGAGCAAGTAACGGGAAAGGATCTCGTCTTTACTCCCCCTTGACGAGTCCATCCCTAGGTAAGGGCGTCAAGAAAGTAATACTAATCTAGTTTGTTTGCAACTAAGTTTGCAGAAGATTTCGTCTAAGTGACGAATGTGCTCCTCCTTGATGATTGCAATTTTGCAAATGGATGTCGAGAAATGTAATCCTAATATTGCAAGTAATTTGCAACGTATTGTTTTGACACAAAGCTCCCCCTTGCTTTAGGGTGTCAAAAGGCTTCAAGTGTAGATTGAATAACTATAAAACAAAGGTTAGAAAACAAGTATAATGCACAATTTCCTGCATATGTGATCCAAGTTAGTAGAAAAATAGTTTTCTGTCTCACGGATCCCACGGTTCCCTCCTAGCAGGGATCCGTCTAGGCAATTTTGAAGGATCCGTATAGCTGATGATTAAATTCAGGAATGGTGATGTAACGAGTAATGTTAACATCAAAATGAGATATGTATTTAACGAACAAACATATACTCAATGCAATATGGCAAGTAAACTATCATTCAATAAAACATAAGAGATGATCAACAAATCTCTAAAAACTAAGAGAATGATTTAGCCATATTTTATTAATACTAATAAGTGACCAAAGCTTAAGAAGCAACAATGTGCTTGAGTCTAGGGATGAGTAGACTTGTTGATTTGGTCCAATCTTTCAAGAAGATGATTAATCATGAAATGCAACTCATTTCGTACTTCTTGAACAAGTCCTTGGGTGATTAGACAATTAGAGCAATTATTGTCTTGATTAGGAACATGATGTTTTGAGGAGGTTCTACAAATGATGGTGGAGGTACATTGAGTAATTTAGGATGAGGTTCTACTAGGAATGAGAGTGGTGGTAATGGAAATTCCTCCATATGATCAAGTCCTTGGTGGTTCCTTGTTTCCAACGATGGACTAGTTGGTGATGTAGGTGGTTCCTATTTTAACGAGAAGGTTGGTGAATGGGAAGTTCTCGGTGGTGAATGCTCTAATGAATAGAGAGAGGCTCGTTAAAGGAGTGTAGTCCATGCTCTAGGAATGAAGGTTTAGACGTTTTGCTAGAACTAGGTACGTTTGGTTTAGAGCTCGATGATCCCTTTTCTAACCTAAAAGGTTTAATGCTAATTCTTGCGGTTCTTTTGGCAATTGTTGATTGGGTTTGTTGAGGTGGGATTCTAACACTATTATCTCTTATGGGTGATGATTCGGTGGATGGGAAATCCTAGCATTTGTGGGTTTAACCGGAGATGATTCGGTTGAGGAAATTTTGTGTACAACACGAGCAAGTTTCTTGGGTGGTTCTTGGGTGGATGAGTTAGCACTAGGAGCTTTCCTCAGGATGAAATGACTAAGGAAAAGGTTTCTAACTGCTGAGAATTATGTTGTGTTTGATGACTAAGGATTCTAACAAGATGACTTATAAAGGGAAGGATTTGGCAATTGCATTCAAGACATAAGCTTCTAATATCCTTTGGAATGTGATGATTATCATGCACAAGAGTCAACTTCAGAGTTTGTACTGATCTAGGAACTCATTTAAGATGAGATGGAGTGCATGAGTTAGAAAGATGAGTTGAAATAATTGTTTTAGCAAGATTTGACATAGACTGTCATCCCGATCCCACGGTTCTCTCCTCATAGGGATCCGTCTAGGCTAGTCCTAGGGATCCGGCTATCAGTAGCTATGAAAGAGTGGAAATGATGTTTCTAAAATCTAAGACCTGTAACATCTTGAGTGTTTCAGTCTTCCTAAGTGTCTTAAATGAAGGGGTGCTTAAGTACTTGAAGATGGTGAGTGATGTAGCTAATGATTGTCTTTTATGGAAGGATTGGGAACTTTCATGAGTACCAATGAATGAGCAAGGATGACACTAAAGATGAGAGTGTCAATTGAAG
The DNA here is from genome assembly GCA_019973895.1 of Chrysanthemum seticuspe. Lineage (NCBI taxonomy): Eukaryota > Viridiplantae > Streptophyta > Magnoliopsida > Asterales > Asteraceae > Chrysanthemum > Chrysanthemum seticuspe. The sequence goes on from BPTQ01000002.1 coordinate 60,911,016, forward strand.
CTAAATGATCCTAGAGATCAGGTTGTGACTTAGGATTGTGTTTTGGAAAATATCCTAAAGGTTTTGAGATGGGAAAACTAGGATTTGATCAACTTTGATCAATTTTGTGGTGAGGATGATTTATGATCAACTTAGCCATAATCGAAATATTTCTAAGACTAGATGTGAGGGATCAAGTAGAAAAAATGAAGTGTGAGTTTGAGAGCGGAAGAGTAATGGATTAAAAACGAAACGGTAGATCTACAAGCTTCTTAGAGTGTGATCTAGGTGAGTTATGTAGGAAAGGATCTACTTAACTTGACAAGGACTTAATTTTCCTTAAGACACTATGTTTAGCTTAGTTTGAGGTGTTCTAAGGACATGATTGAAATACAATGATTGCAATTGCATTTTCTGTTTGCCGGATCCCACAGTTCCCTAAGAGTAGGGATCCGTCAAGCACAAATTTTAGGATCCGTCTATCTGCTAAGCAGAACCTTTACAAAAGGTATGCAATGACTTTGACAATGCATCATATTTCAAGTTTAAGAGGTTCTTACACTAATATATCAAATGAGATCGAGCTCACAAATAAAAGAGGTTTATCAAACTTAACAAGCACTAATCAAGAAACTCAAGACATATTTACGATCTAGATTAGTAAATCGTTTGTATTAACAATGGCGTGCAAGGTATATGATGGTGTTCAAGACAATAGGGTTGTTTTGGCCAACGGAAGCAATGAACTATGTATAGTCATTACGGATGGTGATTAGCATACAATGAACTTCGTCCATGAAGTCATGTAGCTCTTCTCGATCAAAGCAAGATAATCGCTTAATAATGCAAGTGGTTGTGATTAACTAAAAGAAAATTTTATTTTACAACTTGTTTGATTAGTAATCCTAAGACAATGCAAAGTTTTTCCATTGTAAACTTACTTTAGGAAAACATAGGAGTATAAATTTCCCAAGTGTGAGAATGAATATGAGACTGTTACTAGCGGTGCTCAATTACGGCTAAACACGACCATTTTTACGGGTGATTCCACATACCCAACTTCTATCAAGGAAGCAATTCAACCGTTAGGTCAAATTGAGTTTCTAGTGCAATAAGTTCTCCAATATTCATTCTCAAGTTAGGAAAATTTATATTCCTACAATGGCCTATCGAAGAGTAACAATGATGATACTTTGCTTCGTTTAATATTATACTTGAGACAACTAAGGTGACGAAGGCGTCATGTTAAAAATAAGGTTAAAAGTTGTCCATATGGTAAACAACAAAAAAATGGTTGGATGAGCTAGTTCAACATATGTTGTTGGAAAGCTTTTGAGTTTGGACTTTCGGATATGAACAATTATATTTGCATTGCAGAATAATTTACTTGAGTATATCCGATGAAATAATCAAGTTGTCAATCCTACTATGAGGCTTGGAGAGCGATCATGAAAAGGAAAATGGGAGAGTACATCATCAACACAAGTGTAGGTTATGATCCGATGTACATTATTGTTATTTTTAGAAAATGATACAAGAATAAAGGAAATCATATAAGCACATATGACAAACTCAATCAAAAATCCATTTAGTGTGTTATATGTTTTAAACATTTTTTCAACCTATATGACTTATCTAAATATCTAAACTAACATTTTCGACACAACTAGATGTTATCCCAAACACTCCTTCTAATAGCACATTGATTAGTAGAATATTACTAAATCGACAAACAAAAGACTGAATATCAAGGTAAGGAAACCACATATGCTATTCAATCAAACAAGCACAAAAGCTATTTTAGATAAGCAAATAATCAAGTAATGCAAAGAAGACAATTTATCATTTAGCATAGCATACGAAAGTTCTTTTCATCGCATTGTGTTAAGTATAAACATGTATACCAAGCTTGATTAGTTTCTTTTATATTTATAAATATGATCAAAACCTTAATTTCAATAGAGGACACATTGTTATTCAAAAGCGAAAACATCCGTCTCCAATTAGATCAAAAAATTTGTGCAAAAGTTATGACCGAAAAATGACTTTCTATTATAAATCAAGGATTCTGTAAATTATTGCTTTGAATCAGTTTATTAAATCATTCTTAAATGAAAGTAGACTCAAATACCTTTAAAACGATAGGTGGCATGACTTCTAACGACTTACGGTTAAAAAATTATGAATTTTTGAAATTCAGACAAAAACTGTCTTCTGTACCTACGGATCCCACGGATCCCTTGCTTGAGGGATCCGTCCAGTGTAACCTGAGGGATCCTCGGATCTGACATAGAATTACAAAAATGTACGTTTTGACCCGACGAAAAGGTTTAGTCTTTGTATACTTTTTAGTGAACTTATATTACCCATTTTTACCTTTATTAAAGCTTGATTAACAAGATATCTAACAACAAAACTTCAAAGAAAAAAAATTACTAAAAAACTTTTCATATTATGCTTATTATAAGATAGAAGCATATATCACCATTTTGTCCACAAGCAATTTAGCACATTTTTGAAAAAAAATGTAACTAAGAAAACATACCTTTGCTATATCCCCTTTTTATGGTTTTAGAAACCATAGACGCGAAATACTTCATGATCTTCTAAGATACCCAAATCCTAGTATGAAGACTTCTCAAAGGAAAAAGTTAGAATGATCTATCACTATCCAACATATGATGATTTCTAAAAACATGACTTTTTGTTTTAAGAAATTCCCTTCTTTGTAGTTTTCAAACATACACGGATCGTATCAAGTTTTCAAAGTACAATATACAAAAAAAAACTTGGTAACGAAGCTCTGATACCAATTGTGGAAAACTAGAAGAGGGGGTTGAATAGTTTTACCAATTTAAAACTTCCTTTTAAATATTTAGATCGACTTATGTCAATCTATTTGATTGTTTATGTTGGACGTTGATAGATAGATATATAAACGTGTAATGAAGGATAAGGAGTAAGAAGCACATCACCACGACACAAGTATTTATAGTGGTTCGGCTATAAGGACACCTTCCTTGCCCTACTCCATTCCCCGAGTCACCTACTCGAGAGTTCGTAGACACTACACCAACTCCTTATGGCGGAGAAGCCTTCACAATGTCGCTTAACCTTTTTCCGGTACAAAGCTAAATACTGAGTTCTTTCACACCAAGGCGAACCACACCTAACACAACGTCGCCTACCTTTTATACGGTGCTAGGCTAACCACCGAGTTCTTTCACACCTTAGGTGAACTACACCTTCACAATGTCACCTACCCTTTATCAGGTACTAGGCTAAGCACCTAGTTCCATTACAATGGAGGAACTACTACCACACTACACCAACGACTAATCCCAAAGGAGATCTACTCCTTTACAACATCATCAAGCACATCAATATCCTTGGATCTAATGCTAGTCTATCTAGTACATCGAAACACACCATATCGAATGTACATCTAAGGCACCTTTCACTAATGCCTTTGATTAGATCTACAAGACACCTTTCACTAATGTCTTGTGTCTTCACTTCTAAGCACCTTTCACTAATGCTTCTTGTATTGACTTCTAAGCACCTACCAAAAGTTCTTATCCTATAGACGATAGATACCCTTCACTAATATCTTCGTATTGACACTTGAGACATCTTTCACTAATGTCTTCAACACTACACTTCTTTGAAGAAAGAAAGGGATCATCAACAAGAGGAATTCAATAGCCTTTATGATGAGGAAGCATGGCAACTCATGGACTTGAGCTTGCTCGACTTCAAAGGTGGTGATCTTGCCTTTAAGAGGAACCTAAAAGATCACAAAAAGACAAAACTACAAACATAGATCTCTTGGATCTAAGGTTAGTGAGATTTAACTTAGGGGAGAAAGTATGTTAGAGAGGGGTAAAAAATAATGAAGAAATGGCTCACTATTTATAGAGGAAAAATCCTACTGTTTCCCCGGATCCCACGGATCCCTACCACAAGGGATCCGGCTAGCACAAAGCTAGGGATCCGTGGTCCGCTCCTCTTTGCCCATGGGTATTTTTGGTTATGGGTCATGGGTCATGGGTTATGGGTTGATCCATGGTTTTCTTTCTAGATACAATGTATCTTAAGGATACAATGAACTTGGTTAAGTGGTATATATAAAACCATGGGTTATGGGTCAAAACCATTTGCTAGTATTTACCCATTTAGTATATACTTGTATTTACCCAATTTAGCATACACTTAGTTTTTACCCATTTTAGTATACTTAGTTTAAGTATATGTTTAACCCAATATGTAAACACTAGTTGTTGTACATATGTATCTAAATCATAAAATCACTTATACTTGTTTTAGTGTTTTATGTGAAAGCATAAGTGTGTTAGAAAACTATTAGTTCAAACCATTTACGTATTTTATTTGTTTCCTTAAAATGATCTTACTTTTGTTATCGACAAAACATTAGAAGATCGTAAAATATAAATAAATGTTTTTACGGCTTATTTGTATTAACAGAGGTGTTGAGTGTTAATCAAAGTATTCTTCTTAAGATTAAACATTAAATTTCTCGCGGTGTTTAATAGTTTGTTTTATTTAAGTTAGCTTCTATAAAGGATCGTTTGCTCAACTTGGATCAACAAGTGGTATCAGAGCTTGTGATCTAGAAGCTGTGATCAAGAAGAAAACAAGTTTACTCAGATTTACTCAAGTTCAAGATGTCTGACGAAACTCATATGGTTACTGCCTCCAAAGTACCCATGCTGAAGCATGGAGAGTATCAAGTTTGGAAGATGCGAATGAGGCAATACATTCACATGATTGACTACAACATCTGAGTTGTTATTGAGAAGGGTGATACTTTACCCACTAAGGGTCCTGATGGAAAACCTATTGGGATTGTCAGTGAACCTGACAAGGCTCAAAGGAAGTTGGAGATAAAGGCTCATAGTATTCTCAGTATGGGAATACCCAAAGAGTATGCATTGGACTTTCAAGAGTATCAGACTGCTAAGGAATTGATGGATGCCATTGAAACAAGATTTGCTAGTAATGATGCTACCAGAAAATCAAGGAAGATGATAAGGTTTATAAATGTACTTTTTTGAGGGGTCGTTTAAGCCCTTATTTGATCACTTTTATATCCGTTATTACTTAATATCGTTCCTTTTCACTTTTTAGGTCTCTTGAAGGCAAATTGCTGTAATGGAACTTATTTGGACGAAAAGGCGCGGATATACGAAGAAAATGGCCAAAGTCAAGAATCGAGACACTCAAGCTGCTGAAATACAAGGTGACAGCGTCACTGCTTAACTGCGACGCCGTCGGAGCATTTTGTGACGACACAGAAGGCAAATTTCCTATTTTCAAGTGACGGTGTCAGGCTTTATAAGAGTAGGCCATCGCAACTCAGACGGCCTAGATTTGATCCAGACGGCGTCAGAAGCTGAAGAGGACGATGTCACAAGCACAAGGTGACGCTGTCACAAGACTAACGTAGCCAAGACAAAACCCTAATGACGGTGACCCGACGGCGTCAAAAATCATAAGGTGACGCCATCGCATATGTAATCTTATATATAGAATCCGAATTTTTCATTATTAATGTGTAGTCTTTTGGAGTAAAAACCTAAACCGAACCAAGGCTGGCTTGTACAGTATTTTAGGGTTACAAACCCTATCTTACATCAAGATAAGTGTTTTACTTCATTAATTCAATTATGTCTTTGATTATTTGTGTGTATGCTTGCATGTTCTCCATGTCCGGCTAATTTATTTGTGTGTTTGCTTAGGGAATATGAAACTTAATTATTAAATATTGATTGGTCGTTTCTTATCTTAATTGATTAATGATCTAGTAATGCGATAGGTCATGCGTTGTGTAATTAATGCTTGATTAATCTTTGTGAACCTTAGGCTATAGCACTTAGAGCGGTTGTAGGCTAAACCATCCAAAGAGGGCCTTAGAGTTAGAGTTTATAATCCCTAGAGGGTTTTGTAGACGAGACCCTTTGGTAAGTTCAAAGAGTTAGAGATAAACGCATACCCTACGACTTTAGACACACAACACGATTAAGAATAAGGACGTGACAATTCAACCATCAATAGGAGATAATTAAGGAGTAATAAAACCTACGTGAACATATCTTTAAATATCATACGAGCACACAATAATTAGATATAGACTACATACACCTTAGATTAGATAATTAGATAAGTCTAGTAATCGGTAGAAATACCAACCCCCAAATCCAAACCCCAAGATTCGTACCTTTCCATTTTCTAAAAAAACATAAAAAAGATAAAAAATAATCTTCCTCAACCCCAACCTTAGCGTAGTAACTTCTCACTAGCATTCCTATTCCCCTAGAGAACGATATCAATACCCGTGGCTTACCTTAATACTATACTACAACAATTAGGTTCACTGCCTAGGGTGTTATAAAACTTGCTCGAAGAAAAGGAAGTTCCTTTGACCCCGAACGACGCGTGTAGCGTTGTCAAGTTTTGGCGCCGTTGCCGGGGAATAGAATAGCTAGTAAGTAGTCCACCTCGTTTAGGTTTCTTTGCTTGATACCTATCAAGTAAATTTTTCGCAATTTTTAGCTTCCTCGTAGTCTATCCCCCTTCTTCGTGACCTTTGTTCGTAACCCCATCACTTTTCATCATGGAACGTGATAACCACCCACCATTCATCAACCCACCACCAAATGACCCGCGAAGAGCCCGTAGTCTTGGTGAATACTCGAGACCAACCCATCTAGGCTATAGGAACACCATTGAGCTTCCCGACCAAGGCCAAACTACGGCCCTGCGATCCGACACCATACGGTTGGTGCAAAACGGATGTGCATTCCATGGACTTCGTTCCGAAGATCCTAATCAGCATCTAAGGGATTTCCTTAAAATTTTCGATTCCATCGAGCTTGATGCTACTACTCGGGAGACTACGCGCCTGCGTCTCTTCCAATTCTCTCTACGGGACCAAGCTAGTAATTGGCTTGAGCGACTTCCCGCCGGATCCATATCAAGTTGGGATGATCTCACCTCTCGATTCCTTGCTCAATTTTTCCCACCGGGGAGAACCACTAAACTTAGGAATGACATCTTGATGTTCCAACAACGTCCAGGTGAATCTCTCTACGAAGCATGGACTCGATTCAAGGACTTACTTCATAAAGTCCCTCATCACGGCATTGATCTTTGGCTTCAAGTCCAAATCTTTTATGATCATGTCAACTTCCCCACAAAGCGATCCATTGACCAAGCGTCCGGTGGAAAACTTAGTGATCTCACCGCGGAAGAATCATGGGGTATAATGGAGGACCTTGCTCTCTATGACAACGAAAGTTGGAATGACCCCCGTGAGTCGCCCAAAACCGTTAAGGCAATGTCCTTGCCTCCCATTGACTCACAATCTTTCGACCGTAGGATGATCGAACTTGAAGATCAAGTTAAATTCCTAATGAGTTCCTACAAAAATCCCAAGTCTTCACGCCATGTGAACAAAGTTTCTTCCTCATGTGAGCCGTGTAGTGATCCTCATAACACGCGCACTTGCACCCGATCCCCCGAACATGCCTCCGTTGACTACGCATCCTCGCGTATTAATGGAACGGGAGGAAAATTCCCTACAATACCCGGACCTAGGAATTTCAATGAAACCCGAGAAGCATGGAAGCGCAAGCCCGACTTCTATTGGGGACAAACCAAAGAATTCACTTCCCCATCTCACGATCCTAACCAACAAAACATTGAAGGGATGTTGCAAAACCTAGTCGCATCCCAAGAAGCCCAAATAGCTAAGCTCTCGGACCACTTTAACCAACAACAAGCCGAAATGGATAGGAAGATATATAACCTTTTGAAAGACATGACTAATACTGATAGGAAGGTTAATGCTATCTCAACTCCCGAACCTTCTGGTGTAGAGATTAAGGACCCAAGTAACTAAGCACATTCAATTCGTCAATACCATCGCCTTAGTAAAACCCAATGGAACAAATGACGAAGAGGGCCATATACTTGAGGATAATGAAACAACCGAGGAAGTAGATGAAGTAGACAATGACTATTTCAATAAGTTTCCTATGGAAGAAGAGCTATCTCGCCACCCTCACTTAGTGCGTGACCTCCGTCACATGTATGTTAGGAAAAGCCCTAGAATCAAGTTTGGGAACCCTTGGAATCTTAACATACCATGTTGCATAGGACACCTTTTCGTGGCAAAGGCCTACATTGATCACAAATCCCCAATCAACTTAATGACTAGCACCTACTACAATTGGGTAATGAAAAAGCCTATTCCAACTAGGCAAGACCCCGATAATCCTAGGGATAGGTGCAATTTTCTTGGTAGAGTTAAAGGATTGCCTGTTTATGTAGGTAGTTTCACGTTTCCTACGGACTTCATAATTGTGGATGATATTAGCACGGCCATAGATCCTAGCTTGTCCCACGTTATTCTAGGAAAACCTTTCATAGAAAACACCGGGATGACTTATGATCCCTCATTAGGAATAGTGCGATTCAAGGATGAGACCGATGACATAGCTTACCAAATGCCGTTTAAGATTGATAAGTTGTCATCACTATCTAATGATGAAAAGGAACTTAAACTATCGGTCTATTATAGCAATGCGGAGGATAAGAAAAAAGGAGTAGATTACGTTATGGCTAAGATTTTCGATTGCTTGAACTTAGGACCGAAATATAGGACCGAGTGGGGAGAGGACAAACTCTTAGAGAGGTGCATCATAAGGCACTTCTACAACATGGAATCTCCCAATAGAGACCATCATGAGGAAGAAGATGGCGGTAATGAAGTTACGTAGGAGCACGACTATGAGTCTAGCTACAAGACTCTTAAATAAAGAAAAGCGCTTCGTGGGAGGCAACCCATGCTTAATTGTTTGCTTGTTAGTGTCATATATCTTTTATTGATTACTTATTCTCATGTTTAAATTTGTAAAAATGCTTTATTTTGTTTTTAACCTCGTCTTAATTGCATATAAAGGTATTTTACATAAAGGATAAGTGTAGGGAGGATTACACACGTTTTCAAAGAAACGTAAACATGAGAATAGCAATTAATTAAAAGATATATATGTGTGTTTGTTTGAGTCAAATGCTTGTATCGAGTCATAATGGATGTTTTGCAGAAATTTTTTCCAGATTCTAAAGATGTAAATATTCCAGAATTTTTTCCAGAAAATCGCAGACCAGTTTTTGTCAGGATAACCTGACGGCGTCAGGATCGCAACCTGACGGCGTCAGAAATTCTGTAAACATCCATTCCACAAGCATTATATCCTAGTTTAGTAGAGTCTTATATATATTAATACCGCCGATTTTACGCGAAGGTTTCGTTTGTTTTCTTCGAATGTGCATGTTTTATTTATCAAGAAGAAGAAACAAAAGATTGGAAGGAGCTTTTCACGCACACATTTTTCTTGGAAAGCATTTAACCACCACATCACACGGATCCTACCGAGCTGATCAGGGGAGTATTAGTTTCTTTCGTTTTTTATTACCTTCCATTATCATAACTTTGATACTTTTGGAGAACATTGGGGACAATGTTCAGTTTAAGTGTAGGGAGGGAAAATAAAACGGGAACTTAGAAACTATACTTATCCTTGATTATTTGCTTTGTCCAATCGTATTTGTGTAATAAACCGTGAGAAAATGTCGGTTAGGGTAATTTTGGCACCAAATTTAAAAATTTTCATGACATATAGGAGTGGGCCATTAGTCTTAACAAAAGCGTCTCACGGATAGGAAGTTGCATGACTAGCACAAAAACCTTTTACCACCCAAAATGTGAGGATCGCCCTTAGATTAAGTAGGAATTAAAGCATTCATCTTTAATGCTTAGAGTGTGAACCGGTAGTATAATAGATTCTAGAACTTGTTTTGTGATGCATCCCGAGATCGCTAGTAAGACTACACTTGTGTAGTTTGGATTAACTAAAGGATAAGAGGCATTAGGATAACCCTTGTTTGATACCCGTAATATAATTACTTCTTCCACATCGGTTAAGTAATTCCCCCACACCTTTGCGTTGTACTCATCTTTAGTACATGATACCCCTAGTTAACCCCTCAGAGCCTATCCTTTTCGCGGTTCTCGTGATGTTTCGGTTTTTCCGAAATATCAATGAAGAGCATTGTTTACACCCCACCCCCAAATATACACCCAAATCGCCTTAGCCTACTTTGTAGGCACTCACTTTTAGTGCATTATTGTTATCACCCTAAACCCTTAGTTCAATTATCTAGTTGCTTGCATGAGTTGCTAAGTTGAGTCATATCCTTTGTATACAGTTTTGGGACAATTGGGACTCATGGGAAAAAGTTAAAGTTTATGAAATGACTGGAAGGGAACGTTAAATTCCCTTATTTGCGTAATAACGTACCCCAAGTGTTTTGATCTTTTCAATTCTGGTCAAATTAGTGTTAGAGTAATAAAAACTCAAGTGTAGGGATGTGCCTATAAATCCCTATCATTTTGATGTTACCGTAGAGGATGGTAGAGTAAAAGTGTATGGAAAAAAAAAATCAAAAAAAATAGAAAATGAGAAGAAAAAAAAAAAAAAAAAAAAAAAAACATACGGGCTACCAGCCTACATCTATCCTTGAAATTTATGTTTGTTTGTTTCAGTTATCTAGATTTTAGAGTGTCGTGTCTTGGCTTAGCAACGCCATTCTTCGTATGCTTGTAACATAAGAGATTTTTGACTTGCCACCACTAAATAGGCTATCCCACCAAACCCTTTGTTTCCCTACCGTAAGCCTAACATTACAACCCTTTAAAGACCTCTTTGATAGTCTTTCCTAGGTGCTTACGCCAAAGCGATGGAGGTTTGATCTATTGTCACACCCCCAAATTACCTGTTTTGCAGCGGAATTGAATACCTTGGGGAGGACTGTCATAGCATCAAAGTTACAGTTATATCGAACGACCTAAAGTGTCGTTTGGAAAACACATCGTTTAATTTATTAAAACAATCAGAGTTTACAAAGTATTGGTCTCAAATGAAAATCAACTTGTGCGGAAATAAGTTTGTTACAAGCCAAACGATGTTTTAAAGTTTATAAATCCCAAGTGAGACGCGTCGTCACCACGACTCTATGATATGTCCATATGCATGCCATGAAGTGAATGCCTTAGGTACCTGAGATAAAACATGCTAAAAAGTGTCAACACAAAGGTTGAGTGAGTTCATAGAGTTTGTGTTGAAATATAAAGCCTTTAAAGAACGTTCATGCAACAAAGTCTAAGTTTTTGGTCATATAGAATAGTTCACAAGCAAAGGCATCATAAATCCACTCGGTTCCAAGTCCCGCCCATACAAAACTTGCAACCTTTGTGTTTACAACCCACTGCTAAAAATAGTATGACAATCATGTATATGCACATTAAGATGGTTAAAAGTATAAATGTCACCACAAGGGTCTTCCAACAACTCGTGTTGGGATGTTCCTCCAACGCTCACGTTGGGCTGTATCCATATAAATGGCCTTGCAACATATAAATGATGGGATGTTCCTCCAACGACGCACGTTGGGCTGTATCCAAATTAATGGCCTTCCAACATATAAATGCTGGGATGTTTGTTTAAGTCTAGTCAATACACACACCAAGTCTAGAGTATAAGTAATGTTGTTTGGCAAAAGAGTTTAAATGTTTTGATAAATAAGCATGTATCTCGCCCCAAATAGTTTATAATGTAAATATGAATTATTGTAAATGTGAACTAACGTAATATGAACTAACACAATGCGATTTGAACTTTCAGAGGAACCTATTGTGTGCGTAAACCCAAAGCCTCTACTTCATCTTGGTTACGATAATGAAAGGAACACTCAAGTATGGGGCGAAAATGAGCAAATTTAAGAATATTTGATAAACCCCGCTCTATGTACGAATAAATAGTTTTGTAAATTTGAGAAAACGGTTTGTTGTAATGAATATGAGATCTGAACCACACACATAACTGATCTGAATTTGTTTGTAGGGTCGTAAATATACAACCTTCCGGTAATTAAACCTATGTCGGGTTGCACGCAGCAACCTCCTTGTAGGGTAGTAAATATACAACGTTCCGGTAAATATACCTATGTCGGGTTGCACTCGCAACCTCCTTGTAGGGTTGTGCTCAACAACCTTCTGGGAACACCACTGTAAATATGAAAATTGGTAGAATTACACGTATATGTACTAACAGTATGATAAAAATCGTCACCCAACATTTGTGTGTCCAACGTTCAAA
>BPTQ01000002.1:60927363-60997985 GCA_019973895.1 Chrysanthemum seticuspe
TATCAAAATCTAGAAGTTTCAGTTCAGGAGTTTTCGACATAAAGGTCTCGAACATAAAGATAATAAGGGTTACAGATGGTGGTTTTGCCTAATTGTTGTGTAAAAAGTGAGTTTCGGCAAAGTTTAAGCAACCGTAAATAATTTATTACAACTCCGCTATACAAACGGCTGGTCGTTTTGAAAAATATGCTTGGTGATCTCGATTTTATTAGAAGACATCTCGTTCCAAAAAGTTCCACATCATCGATAAAAACAGCCTTAAACATGGTCGCTTTAGTTACCGTAACACTTGTCTCGTAAAAATAATATAGTTTTTCTAAAAATAATAGTTACGGAAATTTTATGAAAACGTGTATATCTTTGTCGTTTCAAATCCGTTTTCTACGTATAATACGTCCTTAGCTTCGTATCAAAGTATACTAATATATTTTTGATAAGTCGAAATAATTTGTGAAGCTTAAGGCTCGTTTTTAACTCGTACTAACCAAAAACATGTTGCTGAAATTTCAGAAAAAATTATATTTCGTCGCCAAACTTTAAAAATTCATAACTTCTTCGTTATAACTCCGTTTTTATCCGTTCAAGCGGCCACGGATTCGTTTTAAAGTATATTTTCTAAATATCAAGGCCAAAAAGTCGTGCCTACAGTCGGATTTTCCAGAAAAACAAAACAAGGACAGACCACTTTTTATACTTATCGAAAATAGTTTTTATCGTACTAAACCTATTCCAATCCCTTCAAATCAACTCCAAAGCTAATCTAATCCTACCATACACCTTCTTAGGGTGTCATGGGTTCCTAAACATCATCAAGACCAAAATATACCAAGGGAATAATTATAGGATGACCTTATATATATAAAACTCTAAAATCAAGGTAAAAATGGTATAAATGAACACAAGTCTTGCATGTTTTTGCACAAAAATGATGAGATGAGTATGAAATGAATATGTAAGATGAAAAATAAACATGAGATGCTTACTAGTGATATGATGAGGTGATTAGAACCAAGGATTAAACCTAAACACCCTAGGTTTTTATTTCAAAACCTTAACAAGAGTGTAAACTAGATTGTAATTACTTGTGCTTGCAAAATTTTTGATGTTTTCTTGCTACCCACCTATGGAGGCCGGTTCTTGAGGGGAAAGGAAGAGGAGGAAAACTTTTTCTCACACTTGAAATAAATGAGACAAATGATATCAAGTAAATAAGTTGGAGTGTGTAAGTGATTGAATGAAAAAAAATCAACAACTCTTGATGCATCCCCCCCCCATGGCCGGATTTTTGGGGAGGATGTTTCCCACATGATATATATATATATTTTTTTTCTTTAATAACTAGTGTAAGTAATTGTTTGTATATAAAGTGTATAGATTAAATGTAACTTGTAAGATTATATATATATTAGTGTATTTAAGGTAGTTTTAGGTAAAAAAGAAATTTTTAATAGGTCCAAGTAAAGTATAATGAGATCTTAAAAATTGTAAAAAATATATTTCTTGTAAAATTTGAGTGATAATATAATTATCGTGTAGTTTTTAAGAAAAGCGTCGTAATAATATAAACTTAACGATTTATATACAAAATAAATTTAGAACACTAGGTATACTCAAAATATAGTTTTTATAAACGAAACATAAGTATAAAAATATATCGGGATCATTTTTGAAAGTAACGTATTAAATGCTCAAAATAATAACTCACGCGATAACGATTATTTAATAAGAAAATAAACGTTAAATGAAAAATGCAAAACCATGCACGAAACGTTATGAAATGATGAATATGGAGTTTGAGAAATAACCGGAAATTGAGAATTGTGACATCTATTCTCAAGCCTATGGTAATCTATGTACTAGGACCGGTTAATGAGTGTTTATCTTCCATTTCCAACTTGTTATATTTCATATACACCCGAGAGAGATGTGAGTATCCAAACACCCCATGTGAGGTGCTAGTATGTAATTTTCCGTGCTTGTTATGACTTTTGCGGGGCTTATATGTGTTGTGGACTGTTTTAAACCAATGCTTCATGACCCCTAACTTATAAATTAATTGGCTAAAAGTACATTTGCTTGAGGACAAGCAAATACCAAGTGTAGGGATATTTGATAAGGTTTTAAAATGTACCTTTTTGAGGGGTCGTTTAAGCCCTTATTTGATCACTTTTATATCCGTTATTACTTAATATCGTTTCTTTTCACTTTTTAGGTCTCTTGAAGGCAAATTGCTGTAATGGAACTTATTTGGACGAAAAGGCGCGGATATACGAAGAAAATGGCCAAAGTCAAGAATCGAGACACTCAAGCTGCTGAAATACAAGGTGACGGCGTCACTGCTTAACTGCGACGCCGTCGGAGCATTTTGTGATGACACAGAAGCCAAATTTCCTATTTTCAAGTGACGGTGTCAGGCTTTAAAAGAGTAGGCCGTCGCAACTCAAACGGCCTAGATTTGGTCCAGACGGCGTCAGAAGCTGAAGAGGATGGCGTCACAAGCACAAGGTGACGCCGTCGCAAGACTAACGTGGCCAAGACGAAACCCTAATGACGGCGACCCGACGACGTCACAAATCATAAGGTGACGCCGTCGCATATGTAATCTTATATATAGAATCCGAATTTTTCAGTATTAATGTGTAGTATTTTGGAGTAAAAACCTAAACCGAACCAAGGATGTCTTGTACAGTGTTTTAGGGTTCCAAACCCTATCTTACATCAAGATAAGTCTTTTACTTAGTTAATTCAATTATGTCTTTGATTATTTCTGTGTATTCTTGCATGTTCTCCATGTCCGGCTAATTTATTTGTGTGTTTTCTTAGGGAATATGAAACTTAATTATTAAATATTGATTGGTTGTTTCTTATCTTAATTGATTAATGATCTAGTAATGCGATAGGTCATTCGTTGTGTAATTAATGCTTGATTAATCTTTGTGAACCTTAGGCTATAGCACTTAGAGCGGTTGTAGGCCAAACCATCCAAAGAGGGCCTTAGAGTTAGAGTTTATAATCCCTATAGGGTTTTGTAGACGAGACCCTTTGTTAAGTTCAAAGAGTTAGGGATAAACGCATACCCTACAACTTTAGACACACAACGCGATTAAGAATAAGGACGTGACAATTCAACCATCAATAGGAGATAATTAAGGAGTAATAAAACCTAAGTGAACACAACTTTAAGCTATCGTACGAGGACACAATAATTAGATATAGACTACATACACCTTATATTAGATAATTAGATAAGTCGAGTAATCGGTAGAAAAACCAACCCCCAAATCCAAACCCCGAGATTCGTACCTTTCCATTTTCTAAAAAAAACATAAAAAAGATAAAAAATAATCTTCCTCAACCCCAACGTTAGCGTAGTAACTTCTCACTAGCATTCCTATTCCCCTAGAGAACGATATCAATACCCGTGGCTTACCCTAATACTACACTACAACGATTAGGTTCACTGCCTAGGGTGTTATAAAACTTGCTCGAAGAAAAGGAAGTTCCTTTGACCCCGAACGACGCGTGTAGCGTTATCAGAAGAACATACTAAAACATCAACTTGAAAACTTTACTGCTCTTAATGGAGAGAATCTTGATGGCACCTATAACAGACTGCAGAAGCTCATTAGTCAACTTAAATTGGTGGATTATAAAGTTGCTCAAGAAGATATAAATATAAAGTTCATCAGAAGTTTGTCACCTGAATGGGCTATGCATACAGTTGTGTGGAGAAATAAAGATGATTTTGAAAAGATGACTTTGGACAATCTCTACAACAACTTGAAGGTTTATGAGTCTGAAAAGAACATTGCTGGCTCCTCATCATCTACACAGAACATTGCTTTTGTGTCTACAAGCCATAGGAGTTCTCATGAAGCTTCCATTGCTGTTTATGGAGTTTCCACTGCTATCGCTAATGATACCACTGTTAGTGATAACATTAGTGATGGTGCAATATGTGCTTTTCTAGCTGATATGACAACCAGTGTTACTATGCTAAACCAAGATTTGGATCAAATTGATCCTGATGACCTTGAAGAAATTAATCTTCATTGGCAATTCTCACATTGCAAGCTAGGAGATTGTTAATACAAATATCGTCGTTAAACGTTATTTATATTTTTTATCTTTACCTAAGTTTTGTTAACGACAAAAGTAAATTTAATTTGTATAAAAGCTTAAAGCTTGTCAAGTTTAATAGATATTAAAACAAGCTTTTTCAAACAATATCTTCATCATTTAAGCATTTACATTGTGACTAATCGTATCTTAATATGAGTCTAAGCATAATGTATGATAGTAGTTTTTAGAATGTTTTAGTTTCTTAAAAGCTAAACATTACTTATGTATTTGCATATTTCTAAAAATAGAAAAACAACACATGACATCATGTGATGCATCATGGAAATCATTGGAAGATTTCATTAGATATTTTGTGTAGATTTGTACTCTTCATATCTTACACAATCTTACATATATATGGTTGACTTTGGCAAGATCTTGATATCTTGCTGTCAGACCCCGGCGGAACCAAAATATATAACGGACGAAACCCTTTCAAGGGTTCCACCTTCCGTGGTGCCTGCTGAAGGTTTTGGCTATAAATAGTAAAGCCAAACCAAGTAGTTTATCATCCCTTTCTATAATACTCTCTTACATATCTTCTCTCCAACCTTTCTAACTCAGTTTCATATCATATTAGTGATCTCTTTTTTAGCAAAGAAGATCAAGTCACATTCAAGCTTCAAACGAGAAGTTGGAAGTCTTGTTTGTTTAGTGTTGTATGATCTTGTGTTGATTCATACTTCATTGTTGTATTAAACCATCATAATCTTGTGAGTGTGAGTGGTTAGTAGTTTAGTCCTGAAAATACATTGTGTGTGGGAGTGGTTGTACCCTTGGAAAGAACTCGACATCTAGCTTAGTGTTGGAAATAGTGTAAGCGAAGTGCAAAGGTTTCTCCGCCGGTGAAAGGAGCTTGTTGACTAGTGAAGTTAAACTCTCGAGTGTGAGACTCGAGGAGTGGAGTAGGGCAAGGAAAAAGAGTCCTTGTAGACCGAAACCACTATGAACAAATTGTTGTGGTTTGATCATTTCTTTCCTTATTTACTCTTTACATATTGCTTGCATATTTCATTAACATATCTAAGATCAATATCAATTGATCTTTCAATAAGTTTCAAAACAAAGTTTTTAATTGGTAAACTATTCAACCCCCCTTCTAGTTTTCTACAATTGGTACCAGAGCCTCGTTGCTCAAGAATTTCTAAAATAATTTGTATTTTATAAACTTGAAACGATCCATGGATTCTGAAAACTTTAAAGAAGGGCAATCTATGCAAAGACCACCACTCTTTGAAATCAATAGATTTATCTATTGGAAAAACCATTTTGAAACATATGTAAAATAGAAAAATATAGATCTTTGGTTTATTATTGTTAAAGGGGATTTTAGTTCTACAATAAAAGATATTTCTGTTGATGAACAAAAGAAATTAGTTGCTAAAAATAATGAAGCTAAAATGATGCTTTATAATGCTTTACCTAGAAAAGAATACGAAAGAATTTTTATGTGTGAAACCGCCAAATATATTTGGGAATCTTTGATTGTTACACATCAAGGTAATTCACAAGTCAAGGATAACAAAATTGATCTTCTTGTTCAACAATATGAACAATTTGTTATCCCTGAAGATGAAACCATTGATTGTGGCTTTACTCGCTTTAATACTATTATTACATCACTTAAAGCACTTGATGAATCTTTTCGTAGTAAGAACTTTGTCAGGAAATTTCTTAGAGCACTCCATCCCAAATGGAGAGCTAAAGTGACCACTATTGAAGAATCAACATATCTCTAAAAAATGTCACTAGACGAGCTAATCAGTAATCTCAAAGTACACGAAATGGTGATGGAGAAAGATTCGGAGATCATCAAAGGAAGAAGGGAGAAGATCAAATCCGTTGCTCTAAAAGCAAAGGCGGAATCAAGTGATGATGACGAATCTTGCTCCGGTAGTGAAGATGAGGAGTATGCCATGGCCGTTAGAGATTTTAAGTTCTTTAGAAGAAGAGGAAAGTTTGTAAGACAACCTCGAGAAGAAAAGAAGCCATTTCGAAAAGATCGGGATGACAAAAAGGGTAAAGGTGAATGAAAGTGTTTTAGATGCGGTGATGCAAGTCATCTCATAGGAGAATGTCCCAAGCCACCTAAAAGCAAAACTCAACGAGCTTTTGTAAGTGGTGCTTGGAGTGATAGTGAAGACGATGAAGAATCAAGCAAGGAAGAGATCGCTCTAATGGCACATGAGTCAAACGAGGTACTTTCCGACTCTTCTTATTCTTCTATTGATGATGACACTTTGCAAAAACAATATAATCAATTATGTGAGCTAAGTCTAAAAATCATAACTAAAAATAAATTTTTAAAAACCAAAAAGGAATTTTTGGAAAATGAAGTTTATGAGTTAAAAGAAAAAGCAAAACGACTTGAAAAAGGAAAAGCAAATGACGATGGTTGTAAATCATGTCAAGAGCTTAATCTTGAAATAGAAAAACTAAAGCTCACAAAAGATGTTCTAATCGAACAAAATTCTAAATTTAAAAGGTTTAACAAAAACATCGCACTTGCCGATGAAATAGTTAAAATACATAAAACACCAGGAGATATGAATGGGCTAGGATTTAATGACGTATTAATTCCAAAGAGTCAAAACAAAACGGCCGAAAAGGACGAACAAACTGTCAAAACTGCTGCAATACAGCACGGACCAGACGGACCCAAAATAAGGGTTCCGTCCGTTGAACCAAATGGTGCCGTGGGTACTTCAGCAGGACAGAATGTTTGCGATACGGACCGTAGTGAATTTGTCAAAGTAACAAAGAAAACCAAGGATAGTGTTAAACTAAAACCAGTTGTTACATTAGGAGTAGGACTTGCCAAAAATGAATTTAGATCAAAAACTACTCAACAACGACATAAAACACCTTTTGCCAAACGCCCCTTTCCTAAGAGCAACCACAACGTACATACCAACTACCAACACAACGGTTGGAATCAAAACTTTCCTATACCATATCAAACTCCAGATTACATGTCATGGAACTCTTACCCATTATTTCCATACATGAATCAGATAAATGGTATGTTTAACCCAAACGGACCCATGAGATATTGGGGACCAAATGCTTGAGTTATTTGCTTCTTAGGTATGCTTGAAAGTTGGATTGGAACCTGATGAATGGATAAAAGATAGTGGATGCTCACGACACATGGCGGGCAACAAAAGTCTCTTCTCATCATACCAAGAGTATGACGGAGGTAATGTCACTTTTGGTAGCAATCTCAAAAGCAAAATCATTGGCAAAGGTACGATCGCTCATAACTCTCTAACTATTGAAAATGTTGCTCATGTAGATAGGTTAGGATTTAATCTACTTAGTATTAGCCAATTATGTGATAAAAAGTATAAAGTACTATTTGATGAAAATGGTAGTAAAATACTAAAAGATGGTATCACCATAGCAAAAGGAGTTAGGAAAAATAACATATACGTCATGAAAATAGATAAAACATCTAATGACAAACTATGCCTAACAACGTTAGATGATAGCTCATCTCTTTGGCATAGACGCTTAGGTCACGCTAATATGAGACTTATACAAAACCTATCTTCGAAAGAGCTAGTTAGGAATTTACCAAAACTAAAATATGACCAACACTTTTGCGACGCTTGCAAAATTGGTAAACAAACCCATAGTAGTCATAAATCTAAAAATATGGTGTCCACATCTAAGTGTCTAGAATTATTGCATATGGACTTGTTTGGTCCATCCGCTATAAGAAGCTACGGAGGCAACTTATACACCTTGGTCATAGTAGATGATTACTCAAGATTTACTTGGACGTTGTTTTTGAAAACTAAAAATGAAGCTTTTGATAAATTTGAAATTCTTAGCAAGAAAATTCAAAATCAACTAGGTGTTAAAATTGTGGCGATCCGAACGGATCATGGTCGTGAATTTGACAACGAAACTCAATTTGGAAACTTTTGTGATACAAATGGTATAACACATAACTTTTCGGCTCCACGAACACCTCAATCAAATGGAGTGGTAGAACGTAAAAATAGAAAATTCAAGAAATGAGTAGAACAATGCTTAACGAACAAAACATTCCTCAAAATTTTTGGTGTAACGCGGTTGACACTTCTACATATATTTTAAATAGAGTCTTAATTCGTACTTTCCTAAACAAAACACCATATGAGCTTTATAAAGGTAAAAAGCCAACTTTAGGATATTTTAGAGTCTTTGGTTGTAAATGCTTTATTCTTAATACTAAAGATTATCTCACCAAGTTTGACCCAAAGTCTTATGAAGGTGTATTTCTTGGCTATTCTCAAACTAGTAAAGCTTATATTGTCCTAAACTAAGAAACAATGATAGTCGAGGAATCGTTGAACATAACATTCGACGAAAGTCCACCTCCCTCTAAGACATCACCTTTGGTAGATGATGACTTAGTTGAAAGTCAAATGATAGAAAGTCAAGAAATAATTAATAATAACAAGGAAGATGAACCATTAAATAAAGAAATTGTAAACATCAAAGAATCTAAAAGTCGTCCTTTAGACAAAGTCATAGGACAACTTAATCAAAGAACCTTAAGGTCACAAGCCCAAAATCAAAGTAGCTATTTTTGTTTTGTATCCACCATTGAACCGAAAAACATAAATGAAGCAATAAAAGATGAATCATGGGTAATTGCCATGCAAGAAGAGTTAAACCAATTCGTTAGAAACGATGTTTGGAAACTAGTTCCAAAACCTAAAGATCAAACTATAATTGGAACGAAATGGGTTTTTCGAAATAAAATGGATGAAAATGGTGTAGTATCTAGAAACACAGCTAGGCTTGTTGCACAAGGTTATAATCAACAAGAGGGGATTGACTATGATGAAACTTATGCACCAGTAGCTAGACTCGAATCTATTAGAATATTACTTGCTTATGCATGTGCTTATGACTTTAAATTATTTCAAATGGATGTTAAAAGTGCTTTTCTTAATTGGTTTATTAACGAAGAAGTGTATGTTGCTCAACCTCCCGGTTTTACCGACTTTGAGAAACCACATCATGTCTTCAAACTCAAGAAAGCGTTATACGGCCTTAAACAAGCACCAAAATCTTGGTACGACCGACTTAAGACTTTTCTTATTGATAACAAATACACTATGGGATTAGTAGATAATACTCTTTTTACCAAGAAAAAGGAATCACATATTATCATTGTTCAAATATACGTTGATGACATTATATTCGGATCAACTTGTCAAGAGCTATATGATGATTTCTCTAAAATCATTCACGACGAGTTTGAAATGAGTATGATGGGTGAGTTAAATTTCTTTCTAGGACTTCAAATTAAACAACTAGAAGATGGCATATTTTTTAACCAATCTACATATATAAAAGTCATGCTTAAGAAATTTGGTCTTGAAGATTCCAAAACAACTAAAACACCCATGTCCTCGGACACTAAACTCACCAAGGACGAAGAAGGTGAATCTGTAGATAACACTAAATATAGAGGGATGATTGGTAGCCTACTCTATCTTACGGCTAGTAGACCCGATATTATGTTTAGTGTTTGTCTATGCGCTCGCTTTCAAGAAAACCCAAAGGCGTCACACTTAGAAGCCTTAAAAAGGATTTTTAGATACATTAAGGGAACAACATGTTTAGGATTATGTATCCCAAAGGAACGGGTGTAGAAACCATAGTGTATGCCGACTCGGATCATGCCGGTGATTATGTCGATAGAAAAAGTACAAGTGGTATTTGCAATTTTGTTGGACATTGTCTCACCTCATGGTTTGCAAAGAAGCAAACGGCTTTAGCCATCTCAACTACTGAAGCCGAGTACGTCTCAGCCAGAAAAGCACGTCAACAAGCTCTTTGGATGAAGCAAGCTCTCGTAGATTACGGAATTCATCTCAACGACATTATAATACTATGCGAAAACAAAGGAGCCATCGATCTCAGCAAGAATCCAATTCAACATGCTCGTACAAAGCATATTGAAATCCGTCATCATTTTCTTCGCGACAATGTTCAAAAACGAAACATCTTAATCGAGAAAGTATCCTCCGAAGACAACATTGCCGACATCTTAACTAAGCCTCTTAAACGAGAACCTTTTAATCTTCTTAAACTTGGTTTAGGATTAATGGAACCAAACATGTAGGATAAACATAGCCCAAAACATTAGAATTGTCAAAACAAAACAATTTTGTTTTGTATCTGCTACTGTAGCTACGGCACCAAACGACAACACGGACGGAACCAAAAATTTGGTACCGTCTAGTCCGTGGTGTCTACAGAAGCAAAACTGCTACCTACAAAACATCTTCTTCCTCAAAACCCACTTTACCAAAACGGGTAAACATTAATCCAAACTCATTATTGGCACCTTCCCACTCACTAATCACTGAAAATAACATCATTGTAAGTATCCTAACTACATTTTTCTCATAATTTTGAGTCTAGGATTCTTATTTATGCACAAAACCATTACAAATCATTACATGGGGTTTTATGTATGCTTTTATACTAAATATGAATTCAATTGGCAAATTGCTTAACTAGTCATTGAAATTAGGTACTACATTATCATATTGCATAAAAAAATCATGCTTCCCACTAATCAATAGATAATGACTATAAGGCCTTATTCAAATAACCAAACACCCCATGTCAAAAAATTTGAAAAGCTTCTCACTTGTAGGAAAACAATTTATTTCATTGTTAATACAAATAGGAACGTTATACTTTCATCACTTGCATGATCTTGAATACTAAAGGTATTGCATAACTAATATGCATTCCCGGGTATATTCAAATAAAGCCACATTGAATTAGGAGCATCTGGGTTATCTCATGGTAATTGCCAAACACCCCACTAAAACCATTTTTATGCATAAAATGAGTCGAGATAACCGCAACTCCAAATCGTTTTCATATAGGCACACAATGGAACTAAAACGTTAAAGTTTATTCTTATTTTTAACATATTAATTCTTGCTCCTAGGAATAACCATGGTAGCCGCAAGATTCTATGATCACAAGGACACCCTTGGCTACATTCCCAAACATCACAAAACCAAAGGACTTTCCAAGGAACAAGTAGAAATCTTTAAGAGTCTAGAATGAAGGTATTTCCATGAGGGTAGAACCATTCACCCATCTTTCATTGAAAATACCAATCTCCGTGAAGAACTAGCCGCCATTCAATTCGATTGTCTTCTTGACATCGATGAACCAATTTGTCCTAGGTTTGTGTTAGAGTTCTATGCTAGTGTGACCGGCTTTAGTGATGAAGATGATGATGAGTTTTGTCTTAGGTTTAAAATCAATCAAAAAGACTACACCATCACCTTAACCAACTTTGCTCAATTGCTAGGAATTCCCAACCGAGGGACATGTGTCTACTCGGATAAGTGGTCACTCACCACTCTTGATGCAAACAATGACCGCACTTCTCCCTACCAAACACCTCTAGCAAATAAGGATGTCATCCGTGAGCACCTATTTATCCCAAGGGGAGATACAACCCGAGTCACCCGAAAAGGAAAAGAAGTGAACCGAGATCCATATGGAATGGAGCTAAATGAACTTAAGCCCGAATTTAGGAAATGGGAAGAACTACTTAGAGCCAACATCATTAGCACCATAGGAAATACGGATCACATCAATGCGTGTCTTTGCCATATGCTCTACAACTTGTCCACCCGTCAACCATTCAATTAAACCTACTACATTGCTAGGAGAATGATTGATATCCCAACACAAGGATCAGTTGCTCTCCCATACGGGATGCTTCTCACCCGTCTCTATAAATCCTTTGCACCAATTCCACCGAGCCCAAAAGGGATGCACCTTCACTATGAGCTCATCCCTCACATCTTTGTACCTTTGAGTGATGCACGAGTTCCTAAGATAAAAGGCAAGAGAGCAAAAACTCCAACTCCATCATCATCATCATCAAATAGCTCCGATGATGGTCTTCTAAACTCTCGCCTTCCACCTCATGAGTATTATGCATCTCTTCCCGAGATTGAGAATGAATCAGCGGAGTTCAAGCAAACCAAGGGGATGTTCAAGTGCCTTGGTAGAATGATGAACAAGATCTACAAGAAGTTGGATAAGTGAGAATTGTTTTTAAAGAGCGTTTCGAACAATACATTATCTCTAATGTTTGATACAATTTGGTTGTTTTTATCTTGTAGGATGATAATATAACTTGAAACAATGATGTATGCTAACAATCTTATGCAGGGAGATAGCACAAGTATGCTATCAAATTTTACCCATTTTCACTATAATGTGAAAATCACTTAGCCTTGCTTAAAATCCATGCTCCATTATGTTTGTACATGTGTTATTTACTTTTCCTAACTAGAAATGTTTAGTGTCACAAGTTTTGAGAAAAAGTTCAGGTTTCGGAAAGGTCCCCGACACCTTAAAATACACTCTGTGAAGTTTTCTGCACTGCACGGATCAGACGGCACCAACGTTTGGGTTCTGTCTGTTATGAGAAATGGTACCGCCGTACCTGTACAGGCCGACCAGACGGCACCCTTTTTAGGGGTCCGTCCGTGTAGACTTTTGGTGTCGTGGATCCTCCAGGTAACTTTCTGAATTTTGATACTTTCGTCATTCCAAATTACCATCTATTGCTTGTAGGTCAATCTTAACTAGTTTATATCCTTATTAGAACTAGTATAATTCACTTAGGCATATAAGAAATCCATTTCCCACCAAAATTCAAAAATTTGAAAAATTCACCCAAGGAGCCCTTTGGCATAAAGGAAGGAACCAAATTTTTGGTACCTTGAAATCCGTGGGTAATCTGATTGTTAGGAAATTCCACTCATTAGAACACATTTATTGCAAATCTTTGCTTCTTCACTCCATCTCTCTTGTATGGCTTGACTTGGGTGATATGACTAGCATTTAACCCACTTCCAAATCATTAGGAACCTCATCCCTTCTATGGTTTAACATCAAATCAAACTATTAGCCTTGATTATTTTTATTAGAAGTGATGGTCATTCACGATTAGGAACTTTGTAATGTGTGTTAGATATCGTGATAGAATAGTCAACGGGCTCGTGGATTGGGCTAAGCTAATTGGGCATAAGTTATGTTAAGCTAGCCTTGTCTAGTTCGTCAATACCAAGCCCAATCCAAGTCCATCTCAAGGCCCATGGCCAAGCCTTAGGGCATCATCCTCTCTTACTATAAATACCCCTCAAGTATGTCATTTGAGGGGTGTGCTTGAGTGTGTGTGTGTGTGTGTGTTTTCCTTTGAAGCAATATAACATATTATTGTTTCCATCTTTCTTCTCTCTACCTCTCTAAATATACACGAATATACATCAAGTCACCAAGTTCTTTCTTTGCTTCATTTATACGCATAACTGTTATGTTCTACACATACGTGTGTTTGGTTTGCTTAACGTTGTGATAAGGTATATGTGATAAAAGGGGCTTTACAATTGGTATCAATCGCCTAACAATGGTTTAGGAGTGTTTGTGTTTGTTTTGAAGGTTGGAACTGTTACGCGTATAATAGCTCTCGTTTTACATATTTGAACCGCTTAAAGCTTTAATTTTTGCACTCAAAAATTCAAGATTCTTGTGGTTTAAGGTTTATTTGGTGCTAAAGTTTCAGTTTTTTGCAAAAAGTTCGAAGCTTTACGCGTTTTGGTTTTTTTAAACTCGTTTTTGGTTCATTGGTCATTTCTACTCGTAACTTTTCTAGCAACTTTGGGTGAATAAGGTCAACATTTTTGTGTTATTGGAGTGTTTTTAAGGATATCTGTGCAAGCGAAATCATTTGAATCGTTGGAAATTTCTTACGAGTAGAAGTCAAAAAGTCAAAACCCTAGTTTTCTACTCGTAACTTTTCTAAGCACTTTGGGTGAAAAGGTTAACATTTTTGTGTTATTTGAGTGTTTTTAAGGCTATCTGTGCAAGAGAAATTGGTTGAATCACTGGAAATTTTTTACGAGTAGGTCAAAACCCTAGTTCTACTCGTAAGAAAGTCAACTACTCGTAACTTTTTGGTGAAGAATCTTCGAGCTATAACGGTTACTCAGTGCTTCCCTCACTTGGATAAGTGTGTGGAACACTTCGACTTGTGGATATCCCTTACGCTGTGACAGTGTAAAGGATTTTTGGTTCTTAACCATAGTTTACGCATAAGCTAAAAGCTTACGAGTAACTCTACGCATAACTTAAAAATTACGCGTAAGGTTTACGAGTAACTTTTTGTCTACGCATAAGCTTAAGGTTACGCGTAAGATACTTTCTACGCATAAGATCCTACTCGTAACCATATCCTACTCGTAACTTCTTTGGTCTACGCCTAGGCTCTTTCTACGCCTAAGGTTTAAAAAAAAAAAAAAAAAAAAAAAAAAAAAAAAAAAAAAAAAAACTTGAAAATACCAATCTCCGTGAAAATTTTGGCGGGAAAACTTGAGTAAAATTTAAATTTTTGAGGAGACTAAACGTTCAATTTTTACGCGAGATTCAAATTTTGGTTTAACTGTGAAAATTTTGGTCAAAAATTCAAATTTTTGGGCCTAAATTCAAATTTTTCGGGTCAAATTTGGCGTCAAAATTGTCATAACTCAAATTTTTCATACGACCTTAGAATTGATTTTTATAGTGAATTTCAAATTTTGGGCAGAAATTTTTTAAGAACCAAGGTTACGAGTACGACTGTCAGAAAAACTTGAACCGAGCTTAATCTTCATCAACCACAACTCCTTTATCGTTGAATCGATCTTACATCAACTTTATCAGATCGTACCTTCATCAATGGCTACTCAACAAGACATTCACGCAGCCGGTGCCGAAAACCGTCCTCCTATGTTGGCAAAAGGTGGTTATCTTCAATGGACAAGTCGAATGCTCCGTTACATAAAGACAAAACCTAATGGCAAACTCATGATTAAATCCATTCAGGATGGACCCTTCCAGCCTCGACAAGTTCATGTACCTGGAAATGCAGATGCAACACCTCCCATCCCACCATCCTCTCATCTTCAAACTGAATCAGAATACACTAAAGAGGATCAGAAACAAGTCGATGCAGATGACATGGCAATTCATATTGTCCAACGGGGTTTACCAATAGACATCTTTGCTGCGGTAGACAGTTGTGAAACTGCTTTCGATATGTGGGAACGTGTTAGACGGCTATGTTTTGGAACAGAAATTGGTAAACAAGACATGGAGAACAAGCTGCTAACTGAATGGGAAAAGTTTACATCTACACCAGGAGAATCCATTGAATCCTACTATGGAAGGTTTTGCACTTTGATGAATGAGCTTATCAGAAACAAGTTGGCACCCAGAACAATCGTTCAAAACATCAAGTTCCTGAATAATCTTCCAGAAGAATGGGGACGATATGTCACTATTGTCAACCAAACAAAAGACTTACATCAGGTGAACTTTGATCAACTCAACGATTTTCTGAAACAAAACCAAGCTGAAGCGAATGAAGTCAGGCAAGAAAGATTGGCAAAGAATCATGATCCATTGGCACTTATTGCTAAGACTCAAACTACAGTGAATACACAACAACAAGCTTCATCATCTTCCAACAACAACAACTTGCAGCAATACATTCCACAACCTCAACAACAATTCTATCCACAAGAACAACAAGTCATTCAACAACCGTATCCACAATACCAGGAACAAGGAATCACTGATCCTGAAGCTGAAGTAGAAGCGACCTTGCAACAGGTATTTTCTTTATTGGATAAAGCATTTAGCAGTCGCATGGGTAATCAGGCGGTTCCGTATCAGGGTAATCAGTTGGGTCAGAATGTTGGAAATCAGATGGGACAGAATGTTGGGAATAGAGCAGTGGGTAATCAGAATGGCAATGTTGCAGCTCCAGTCATTGGGAATTATGGAGATGGACATCAAGGGGGTCAGATTGTGAATCAGAATATGGGATATCAAAATGGGAATAACTGTTTTATGACTTCTGTTCAGAATGCTACCTCCGAACCTCAAAGACAAGATTCAGGATCTAGTGTCATACCAATGACAAAGCTTGAAAAGATCCAGTACATGTTGATGTTAGCAGAAAAAGAAGGATTGGGAATTGAGTTGACTGCTGAGGAAATAAAATTCAGGTACCCAAAATGGGAAGATAAAGCAAACGATAATGCAACCTCCAGTCACACAATCAATCAACATGCCACAACATCAAGCGGTACTTATGACACAACTCCTGTCTACGACACAGATTCACTCAATGAGGTACCACATTCGTTTACTCATGAGAAGCCACATTATGTGTCTCCCGAACCTTATTATGACACATATGTGGGAGAGCAAGTTAATAGCAATGTTAACTCTGAAACTCCATATATGGATCCTAATGGAGGTCAAGTGATACAGAATGGTGCTAATGATGAGGAAACTCGTGCTTATTTTGAATCATTAATCAATCAATGTGGCATTGAAGTTGAGAAAATAAGAACGGTCAATCGCGAGGTTAAGGCCTCGAATAAAAAATTGACCGCTGAGCTTGAGAGTTACAAGGGGAACGCCAAAGCTTATGAATTTCATACAAACAAACTTTCAGAATTAGAAATTGGTTATCGAGATTCTGTTTTAAGAGAAAAAC
Source organism: Chrysanthemum seticuspe (assembly GCA_019973895.1). Lineage (NCBI taxonomy): Eukaryota > Viridiplantae > Streptophyta > Magnoliopsida > Asterales > Asteraceae > Chrysanthemum > Chrysanthemum seticuspe. The sequence goes on from BPTQ01000002.1 coordinate 60,944,084, forward strand.
AATTGCAACTCAAGTATGATACACTTGATGTGAATCTGAACTTGAAAATAAAATCTTTAAACAAGGAAATTTCTGAACAAAATGACCAACTTTCTAAACAAAAAGCACTGTTTTCTGATCTTGAAAAAGAGAAGAAACAGTTGATTATTGATTTTTCAAAACGAGAAGATTCTCTTCTTGACGAAATTCTTGATAAAAATGAAACTATCAAAAAATTGGATAATTTGCTTCTTACAACGGGTCATTCCGCTAAAACAAACAAGATGCTTTCTAATCAAGCAAATCCGATTTTTCACACTGCACATAAAATGGCTCTTGGTAACAACCCTTCTTCGTTTCTCAAGAAAGCTTAGAAATCTCAGAATGTGTTGAACAATGGAAAACCGTTGCATGAACCCATAATTGTTCGTGATTCTCTTGAAACGTTGGAACTATCTGAGGAGAGTAGATCAAAAATGAAACAAAAGAATCCAGATCTTAAACCGATTGATTATAACAAATGGAACAAAATTAATGGAATTACTTTTGTTAATCAAAAAGAAAAGTCAAAGTTTTCCATCACACCAAGTGTTTCAAACAAAGTGTCAACACCTGTTTCAAAATCAGTTTCAAAACCAGTTGTAGTCTCAAAATCTCTATCGAAAATCGAACAAATGTCTTCAAACAATCCTTTTAACACAAGTGATACTAGAAGCATTTTAGATGACGTTAAAACTATAATTGGGTATCTTCAAGAGACTGTCAAGTCTAAAACCAATATTACAACTAACATCTGGTTTACTCGTCATGATGACGAAACAAAAAAGTTTTTTAAAACCCAAATTGCCCCTCCGTTAACTGCCATCAGTGCGAGGGTAATTCATGTTGAACAAGCACTTTTGAAAGAAACAGCTGACTTTGTCAAGGACCATAAATCCCTGGTAAAACAAGCTAATGAAAGTGTTGAACACATCAAAGTTTTGGAAAATCTAAATGATTCACTCTTCGAAGATGTTCTGACTACTGATATTATGTCTATCATTTTGCAAACATATTCTGTTGAAGATCATGAACGACTCTAGGATGAGACCTCCGAAATTGTTTCAAAATATGAAAAAGCTCTTATGAAACTTGAAAAAGAAAATGTCTCATATTTTAAACAACTTGATCGCAAAACTGAGGAATGCAAATATGACAAATTGTCGTATGAGCGTGCCTACAATGACATGAAAGCGAAAAATGATCTTTTGAGGGCTCAGCTGGAAAGTCAAAAAGGAAAGGTAGTGGAAACTGTGATTAAAAAACCATTGACTGCGGAGAAAGCAAATGTTCCCAAACCGGTTTCCAAACCAAAAATGTCTGTTTCTATGCCTCCTTCAAAAGTCAATGAGAAAAATGATTTGTCAAAAGCAGTCACTCCACAGTCCCTGCCTATTAAAAAGAGATTTATCAAAAGTTTTGAAAAAGGAAAAGCAGTTGCTGAAACACCAAAAGTGATTACACCTGGCATCTCTAGGACTAGTACAAGGAATGTGACCAAAAATCCAGTTAAAGAATCTGTTGGTTCTAACAAAATGGTCAACAATCACTATCTAGAAGAAGCTAGGAAAAAGGCACAGACTCGAAAAGACGGAATTCTAGGTGCAACATCTAGGGTGATGAATTCTACAAGACTTCAAGGCACTACTAGTAGTAGTAAACCATTACCTATGAACACTCTACAAAAGACTAGGGATTGGCTTGCATCTAAGAGTAGTTGCGCAAAAGAAAATGTTATGCCCTTAGAAAACAACACTAGGAATTCTAAGTCTTATTCGAACAAGAATCAATTTCCAAAAGACTGTAGTGACAAAGTTAAAGCTGCTGTTTTAAACAAGAATATTGAATTTGTCTGTACTACACCTAAAAAATGTATCTTTTCAGCTAATCATGATGCATGTGCCTTACAATATCTCAAGAAAGATAATTCTCGTGCCAAGGCACAATCCACTAAGACACCAAATTGAAACAAGCCCGTTGATAAGATGAACATCAAAAGGAAACCTAATAGGTGGATCTCTTCAGGATGTAGTTTTTACAAAAATGAGTCTTCCGCTGCATCTGATAAGAAAACAACTCCTCGATCTTACCTTAGGTGGATACCCACGGGCAAAGTTTTCAACAAAATAGGTCTTAGATGGATTCCCACAGGAAAGATTTTTGATACTTGCACCAACACAGATAATAGTGACAAATCATTCGGATAAGGAAGTCGAATCCACTACAACCGTTGATAGTGACCACCCTCACCGTGAGGAATCATGTACTTCTAACACTGTTATTTGTGAAAATTCTTCTTCTGTGGATGCAGGTACTTGTAAAAGTGTTGAAGGTTCTTATACCCCGTGTGGTAAAGAAGAATTTTATGCCAATTTCGCATGTGGAAACCCTTTTCTAGTTCCACTCTTAACTCCACTTTTACTTGTCCCAACGTAATTTCTCTTTCTTCAAATCTTCTTTGTAAATATTTTTGAAAAAACCAAAATACAAAATTTGAAAAACCAACAAAAGCAAAATATAAAAATATAAAATTTTCAAAAATACAAAAACAATATGAAATCAAAAATCCAAAAATATTCTTCTCACGACATGTCTCTTGTATAATCGATATTCTGTACGTATCTAGAAATGTCATTCAACAATGATACGGGCATGTACAGATGCTTGAGCGAGAGTTCTTTAATTGTTTTCTAAAACATGTCGTTTCTCAAAAAAAAAAAAAAATTCAAAATAATGGCTTTCGTATACTTCAGTACGAAACCCGGACTTCAACATAATGGCTTCTGAACACATCAGTTCAGGACCCACGCTTCAAAGAAAGGGAAGTGCTTACCAAAATCAAAGGTTTGTAAATATTTTTTCAAGCACTATTCCTAAAAACATAATGGCTTGCAGTTACTTCAGATTGCAACCCAATCTTTAAAGAAAGGAAAGTGCTACGCAGAATTGATTTTCATAAATATCGAGCACTTATCCTAAATCAAATGAAGAACATTCTTCTTCAATATCTTCAAAAGATTTTTTTAAATCTTCATCTTGCATACCATTGATTCGAAATTATTCAAAAAGATTTTTCAAAATCTCTCACATTTGGTACCAAGATAACTCCCTCTAAACCCTTAATTGATTCTAAATTTTCTGTATGAAAAATATGCTTTCGTTAAGGGGGAGTATAAATCTAAAATTGTTCCAAAATTCATGCTAAATCAGTTTCTCTCCAAATGTTTTTCGAAAAACATATCTTTTAATCATTTTGTTTCAAAAACATCATGGATATGCTATTTTTGAGGGGGAGAAAACATGATTAAAATGTGATAAAAAAGGTTTAATGATCGCTGTTTGAATCTCAAAAGAGCTCGACTCAGTCGTAACCAATGAATTGACGAGAAATTAAAGTCAGGAAATGTACCATTTCGAGAAACTTTCTATGGACTTGACCAGGACGGGTAATAATTTCAAGCTGGTTCTCTAGTGATGTAAACGTATCTCGAATCGGTCTTGTTCATTTAAAGTCGATCAATTCAAAAAGTGCGAACTCTACCCTCTATGTGCAGATTTCTGTCAAAAATTATAAGCACATGTGAAGGGGGAGTGTTTCTGAAAATATAAAACTCTCGGAGTGTCTCAAACATGTTTTCTATCATAAACATTTTGAGAGATTTTCAAGAAAAATGGTTTTATGGCAACAATAGGACAGTCATGGAGTTATAAGGTGACTAAGGATAGGAAATCCGTCCTATGATCTGCCAGAGCCGGAGGGATCTACCCAAGGACATCAAAAATAGTTAGTATTAGAAGTCCTTAGGAATGATTGAAAAAAAAGGAGTAATGTGAGAAAGGAGAAAGAAGGGGTTGAAGAATTAAAAAGAAAAGTAAAAGAAAGGGTGAAAAGAAATAGCCCTCCATATTCAACCTTAGGGCAGAAACCGGGTTCAATACATATGCTACTAGTTGTCACTAGATGACACTGGTATTGAAGACAAAGACGTCATGGACCCAGTGACGCACTGCACTAAACCTTCTAGCCACTCAATTTCCTCTTAAAAGGATTTGTTTCATTCTCACTGGGAACCCTACATAATCTATTGACTTTCTCTTAGAGATCGTTGGTATTGAAGAAGGAGACCCTCTCCCTAGTCTCCGCTCAGGAAAACCAAAATGCACTTATTGAGTCTAGAGCCACGAGACTCATTAAAAGATCTCATAGGAACACATGACATGACATCGCTTGTTGTTCACCAATAAAGAAACAAGTGATATATTCCAGAGTCCTACGCAGATCTTAGCAATCTGTCAGAACATTTATGAGAGGTTTCACAATTGGGATCCTCAGTGATTGAATGGAAACTCCTGCCAGGGTCAACATCAAGCAGCCCTGACAGCAGGTCACTTCGGTAATTCTCCGTGGATTACGCTTAGTGTCTCAAACGGTCTACAGTCGTGGGGTGATGCTTCGGTGTACCTTAGCGACTCATCTGAACTGTAGATGTACTTCGGTATATCGTGTTATGTCACTTGTGGGACTCCAGTTCAGGAACGGCCTCTGTGAGAATTAGAGACGTGTTTTCACACTATGCTGTTAACACCCTCGAAATTCAAACTTGTAAGTGCCGGAATCCGCTTATTACTAACAATGTTTTATGTTTTCTTCTTATGGAAGCTCTGGAGCGGATTGATCGTGCAGACTCGCCACATGCTCATACCAACAACACATGAAAGTTCTTATCAAAATCAAAGGCAACTCAAAGTTAAAGATGATTCTTCGTCAATGTCAAAGAATCTACAAAGTGTAAAGACTCGAGAACTTCATCATTGGAAACTCAAAGTCAAATAGAAGTGTGAACATGGTGGAGAAAGGCGTGGAGACACCTAACCAACGAAGTTGAAAACGGCAGACAACCACATTAACTGATCACAAAGCATGAAGGAACAAAGAATTAAGACTATTCTATATCTACTCACAAAGTTCAAGCTCAAAAAGATTAAAGACCTATTCAAGTGGAGCATCTTTTGAATGACCACCCCTTAGGGGGAGATTGTTAGCCTTGATTATTTTTATTAGAAGTGATGGTCATTCACGATTAGGAACTTTGTAATGTGTGTTAGATATTATGATAGAATAGTCAACGGGCTCGTGGATTGGGCTAAGCTAATTGGGCATAATTCGTGAAACCCAAGCCCAATCCAAGTCCATCTCAAGGCCCATGGCCAAGCCTTAGGGCATCATCCTCTCTTACTATAAATACCCCTCAAGTATGTCATTTGAGGGGTGTGATTGAGTGTGTGTGTGTTTTCCTTTGAAGCAATATAACATATTATTGTTTTCATCTTTCTTCTCTCTACCTCTCTAAATATACACGAATATACATCAAGTCATCAAGTTCTTTCTTTGCTTCATTTATACGCATAACTGTTGTGTTCTACACATACGTGTGTTTGGTTTGCTTAACGTTGTGATAAGGTATATGTGATAAAAGGGGCTTTACACAAACACATTTCTCCATAATTTTTCACTTCTATAAATTGAGAGGTTTTACCATGATCATGCTCACACCTTCTTCATTCTTACCATCATCTAGCAAAGAAAAACACAAGTCAAAATGACAAAACCCTCTCCTAAACCTTGCAAGAAAACCGCTAGAATTAGCGTGAGGCCTTGTTGCTTCGTAAACTTGAGCTCATCATCCGAGTCTTCTCCACTCACAATCTCATCCCCCATCCAAGATGATACAAGCCTAACTTTGGCTACTCCTAACCAATCACCAATTGTGATCACCACTCCACCACCTACAAAAACACCAACTTCACCTCCACCAGCACCCATCCAAACATCCAAAACACCCTCACCACCCTCACCACCAAAGTCTCCAACTCTCATTCCTATGGAGTTATTTTCCACACCACCCACTTCTCCAAATCCTTTCTTGGAGGACTTGGATGACTTGCCTCCTAGGCCAAATCATCCACCACCATTACCTTCCTTTGGCACAATTGAGCGGATTGCTCATTAGTCACCTAGGCCATCCTTTGACCCAAACGCCCCATTAGGGCCAAAACCTCTTCTCTTCCACCCCATTCACAAAGACATTCATGGTCCTTTGTATGGGGACCAACCACTCCTCACATCAATGTCCCCTCACTTAGAGGACATTGAGGAGTGCATGTGGGATGCTAATCCCACAAGAGAGGAGATTCAAGCGGAACTCAAACACCTCCACCAATTCAAAGGCATGGTGGATTCTCACCTTTGTGAGACTATCCAAATGCAAAGTGCCTTGCTAGCCTCCATCATGACCACCCCAAACATCCCCACCAACACCAACACATCTACCATTCCACCACCTCAACCTTACCAAACATACTACCCCCCTAGGCATGGTTGCTCAACTTGTGAGCAAATCGCCCAAACCGTTGATAGGACCTGGGTTATGGTCCATGACTTCCAAGAGGAAATGAGGTTCATCCTCAATCACATCCTTGAGTGGCTCAATGCTCTTTCTCATCCACCATCTCATTAGGATGGTCATAGATTAGGATTTCTAAGTTTTTCTTTTCTTAGGATTATTTATTTTCTTGTACTAAAAACACATCATTGTGTTCTCTTTTCATGATTTTTATTCATGAAAAATTTTAGCTAATGAATGGTGTTTTCTATATTGTTGGTGCCTTTACATAGTGTTTGGAAATGCTTGTGAATGATTATTATTAATAACATTTTTTTTGTAGCTTTATTTTCACAATCCATGTATCTTCCCATTAAGCACCCAATTTAGGGGGAGCTTCGATCAAGAGGGAGATAATGGCTCGGGCTCATTACATTCCGCATCGCCTCTTCTTTTTGTTGAGACAAAAAGGGGGAGAAAATATAGAACTTGTTTATATTTGACTTTTCTGAAAAAGTCAAACTGCATACATTGACTTTTTGAAAAAGTCAAACATGATACTTCATTGGTAATACTTGACTTTTCTTAAAAAGTCAACTGCATACTTTGACTTACTGAAAAAGTCAACATCATGTATCAACTAGTGAATACTTTGACTTTCTGAAAATGTCAAACATCATACACTTGCATTATCATTTCCTTTTCAACTTCTAAAACTAATATTTTTATAACTCTTGCACAAACTTTGTATCTTTTATAAAAATAAAATTTATATTTTGTCCTCAATAAAAAGGGGGAGATTGTTAATACAAATATCTTCATTAAACGTTATTTATATTTTTGATCTTTACCTAAGTTTTGTTAACGACAAAAGTAAATTTAATTTGTATAAAAGCTTAAAACTTGTCAAGTTTACTAGATATTAAAACAAGCTTTTTCAAACAATATCTTCATCATTTAAGCATTTACATTGTGACTAATCATATCTTAATATGCGTCTAAGCATAATGTATGATAGTAGTTTTTAGAATGTTTTAGTTTCTTAAAAACTAAACATTACTTATGTATTTGCATATTTCTAAAAATAGAAAAACAACACATGACATCATGTGATGCATCATGGAAATCATTGGAAGATTTCATTAGATATTTTGTGTAGATTTGTACTCTTCATATCTTACACAATCTTACATAGATATAGTTAACTTTGGCAAGATCTTGATATCTTGTTGTCAAACCCCAACGGCACCAAAATATATAACGGCGGAACCCTTTCAAGGGTTCCGCCGTGCGTGGTGCCTGCTGAAGGTTTTGGCTATAAATAGCAAAGCCAAACCAAGTAGTTTATCATCCCTTTCTATAATACTCTCTTACATATCTTCTCTCTAACCTTTCTAACTGAGTTTCATATCATATTAGTGATCTCTTTTGTAGCAAAGAAGATCAAGTCACATTCAAGCTTCTAACGAGATGTTGGAAGTCTTGTTTGTTTAGTGTTGTATGATCTTGTGTTGATTCATACTTCATTGTTGTATTAAATCATCATAATCTTGTGAGTGTGAGTGGTTAGTATTTTAGTCCTCAAGATACATTGTGTGTGGGAGTGGTTGTACCCTTGGAAAGAACTCGACATCTAGCTTAGTGTCGGAAATAGTGTAAGCGAAGTGTAAAGGTTTCTCCGCCGGTGAAAGGAGCTTGTTGACTAGTGAAGTTAAACTCTCGAGTGTGAGACTCGGGGAGTGGAGTAGGGCAAGGAAAAAAAGTCCTTGTAGACCGAACCACTATAAACAACTTGTTGTGGTTTGATCATTTCTTTCCTTATTTACTCTTTACATATTGCTTGCATATTTCATTAACATATCTAAGATCAATATCAATTGATCTTTCAATAAGTTTCAAAACAAAGTTTTTAGTTGGTAAACTATTCAACCCCCCTTCTAGTTTTCTACAGATATTTCTAAGGAGAACTGGCAGACAGGTCAAGTATGATGGTCAAAGAAAGGCAAGGTTTGACAAGAGCAAGATGGAGTGCTTCAACTGCAAGAAGAAGGGGCACTTTGCAAGGGAATGTAGGGCTCCTAAGAGGATGAGTGAGAACTTTAAGAAGGCACCTGAAGAACCACAACCTTCTTCAACTTTGGTTGCTCAACATGGACTTGGAGACTATGATTGGAGTGAACAAATTGAGGAAGTTCCAAATGCTGCTTTCTGGCTAGTGAAGCTTCCAAAGTGCACAACTTTGCACTCATGGCTTATGCTTCATCATCTTCTGGCTCTGACACTGAGATATCAAATAATTCAACTAGTTCTGTTTGTTCTTACAAATCTTGTCAAGATACTTTAGAAGGTCAGAAAGCCATTATAGAGAGTCTTAGGAAAGTCGTAGACAGACTTGCATTAGATAACTTAGGTTATAAAGTTGGTCTTCAGAATATAGAAGAGAAACTTAAGTTTTGTATCAAATTTGAGTTTGAATATGTGGAAAAGATAAACATACTAGGTGGTGAGATTGAAATTAAAGATAGAGAGATTAAGGTGCTTAAACAGAAAATAGAAGAAGCTAAAATTGTAAAACAAGAAGCCCTAGTTGAAAAGGAGAAATACATAGTTAGGGTGGAAAAACAACAATTTGCTTATGATTTAGTAAATAAATCAATATGATGGAAATTAATGAAAAAGGGTTCTGGGATAGGATACAATGATATGCCACCACCCAAGCTAATGAAACATGCACCACCTGGTACTGAATTGTCATTCAGAGATGAACTTAGCTTTAACGAACATGTAGATGAAAAAGTTAAGACTGAGTCACCTAAGGAAGAAACTGTTTGGTTATCTGATGGTCCGATTATTGAAGATTGGGAGTCATATTCTGAGGAAGATAGGTCTGAGTCAACACAGTCTGATAAGAAAGAAAATATTAAAAATGTTGACTCAAAACAAGCCAACTTTGGTATGCCTAGATTTAGAGCTTAGATTTCTAAGTAGGTTGTTGAATTCAATGAAGTACGTAGGGAACAGATGAAAAGATACATACCCAGGGGTAATCAAAGAAACTTCAATGGCATAATTTCAAACAGATTAGGAAGTGAGTTTCAATGTATTAAAAAGGCTTGTTTTAAATGTGCTAGTTTTGAACATCTACAAAGAAACTGTTATAAAAACCAACCACAAGTTTGGACCATTGGAGGAGGGTAAATCATCAAAACTTTTCAAATAAAACAATCCCTCATCCTAATAAAAATATGGTTCCCAGAGCAGTGGTAATGAAAAATGGCACAACTAAATCAATAATCACTGCTGCACCCAAATGGGTTCCAACCACTGCTAAGAAAAATGTAACCACTGCTAAACAAAATGATTCCAATGCTAAGCAGAATGTTACCACTACTGAGACAAAAGAAATTTTAAAAATACCTAAGGTGATAACTGACACAGTGGTTGGAAGCATTTTTATGCTGTAAAGGCCTCAGCTTGTTGGTTGGAAGCATTCAATGAACTTAAAGAAATTTGACTATGTTGATGCACAAGGCAGACCCAAGTAAGTGTTGACTTGGGCCCCCAAAAGGAACTAACTTTTCTAATTTCATGTGCAGGGCAATTTACAAGATGAGCTACAAGACAAAGGAATTTTTGACAGTGGTTGCTCTGGGCACAGGACATGGGATGGGAGCAACCTTGAGGATTTTGAAGCCTTTGATGGAGGCTATGTGGCATTTGGTAATGATCCAAAAGGAGGAAAGATTCTTAGTAGAGGAATAATCAAAACAGGAAAATTGGACTTGGAAAAGGTCTATCTGGTACAGGGACTGAAGTACAATCTATTCAGTGTTTCTCAGATGTGTGATAAAAGGAATTGGGTACTTTTTGGGGAAACTGAATGTGTGGTGTTATCTCCTGACTTCAAAATCCCTAATAATAAGTATGTACATCTTAGGGTTCCTAGGAAGGATAACATATAATGTTTTGATATGAAAGATGTCATTCCTAATAGATCCCTAACATGTTTGTTTGCTAAGGAATCTGTTGATGAGTCCAAATTGTGGCATAGAAGGCTAGGTCACCTAAACATCAATACAATCAATAAATTGGTGAAGGGGAATTTAGTTAGAGGTCTACATTCTAAGGTTTTTGAATGTAAAGATCTTTGTGTGGCCTGTAAAAAAGGTAAACAACTGATACGCGTACAACGCGCATTCAGGGTCAAAGGAACTTCCTTTTCGCCGAGCAAGTTTTTCAACACCCTAGGCAGCGAACCTAATATTTGTAGTGTAGTGTTAGGGTAAGCCTTGGGAATTGATATCGTTCTCAAGGGGAATAGGAATGCTAGTGAGAAATTACTACGCTAAGGTTGGGGTTAAGGAAGATTATTTTTTATGTTTTTTATATTTTTTTTAGAAAATGGAAAGGTTCGAATCTCGGGGTATTGGATTTTGGGGGGTTTGGTATTTCTACCGATTACTCTATTTATCTAATTATCTAACCTAAGGTGAGTGTAGTGTATGTCTATTGTTGTGTGCTCTTATGATGATTTAAATATGTGTTTACTTAGATGCTATTACTCCCTAGTTATATCCTATTGATGGTTGAATTGTCACGTCCTTATTCTTAACGCGTTGTGTCTTCTAAGGTCGTAGGGTATGCGTTTTTCCCTAACTCTGTGAGACTACCTTAAGCTTATTTCCTACGAAATCTCTAGGATTCATAAACTAACTCTAAGGTTATCTTTGGATGTTTAGACTACAATAACTCTAGGTGATTATAAACTAATGTTCACAAATAATACTCAAGCATTAAAAACACAACGAATGACCTATCGCTATACTAGATCAATCACAATTAAGATAAGAGACAACCAATTAATATTCAATACCTAGGTTTCATAGATCTAAGCAAACACACAAATAAATTAGCTGGACATGGAAAATATGCAAGCATACACACAAACAATTGAAGACATAGTTGAATGAACGAAGTAAACCACTTATCTTGTTGCAAAATAGGGTATGGAACCCTAAGATACTGCTCAAGACAGCCTATGTTCGGTTTAGGTTTTACTCCAAAAAACTACCTCTCTAAAATACTGAAAATTCGAATTCTATATATAGAGTTACAATATGCGGCGGCGTCACTCATTAATTGTGACGGCGTCGGGTCGCCGCCATTAGGTTTTCGTCTTGGCCATGTCAACTCTATGACGACGTCACCTTATGCTTCTGACGCCATCGGCTTCAACCTCTGATGCCGTCGGGATCCAAATCTAGGCCGTCTGAGTTGTGACGCCCTACTCTTTTAAACCTGATGCCGTCACTTGTAAAATAGTAATTTGCTCTCTGAATCTTCTCAAGGTGTGTCGTGACGGCGTCGGTATTAAGCTGTGACGCCGTCCCCTTCAGTTCCAGCAGCTTGAGTGTCTCGATTCTGGACTTTGGTCATTTTCTTCGTATATTCGCGCCTTTTCGTCCGAATAAGTGTCATTCCAGCAATTTGCCTTCAAGAGACCTAAAAAGTGAAAAGGAACGAAATTAAGTAGTAACGGATACCAAAGTGATCAATTAAGGGCTTAAATGACCCCTCAAAAGTGTACCTTTTAAATCCTTATCAAATATCCCTACACTTGGTATTTGCTTGTCCTCAAACAAATGTGCTTTTAGCCAATTAATTTATAAGTTAGGGGTCATGAAGCATTAGTTTAGAACAATTCACAACACATATAAGCCCCGCAAAAGTCATAACAAGCACATAAATTACATACTAGCACCTCACAAGTGGTGTTTCGATAATCTCATCTCTCAGGTGTATATGAAATATATCAAGTTGGAAATGGAAGATAAACACTCATTAACCGGTCCTAGTACATAGATTACCATAGGCTTGAGACTAGATTAAACCTCCATCGCTTTTGGCGTAAGCACCTAGGAAAAACTATCCTAGAGCTCTTTGAATGGGTTGTAACGTTAGGCTTACGGTAGGGAAACAAAGGGTTTGGTGGGATAGGCGATTTAGTGGTGGCAAGTCAAAAATCTTTATGTTACAAGCATGAGAAGAATAGCTTTGCTAAGCCAAGACTAGACACTCTAAACTCTAGATAAATTGAAACAAACATAAATTTAAAGATAGATGTAGGATGGTAGCCCATATGTTTTTCTTTTGTTTTTTTTTGAATCACAATTTTTTTTTGATTTTTTTTCCATACACTTTTACTCTACCATCCTCTACGATAACATCAAAATAATAGGGATTTATAGGCACATCCCTACACTTGAGTCTTTATTACTCTAACACTAATTTGACTGGAATTGAAAAGATCAAAACACTTGGAGTACATTATTACGCAAATAAAGGGAATTTGAATTTAACGTTCCTTCCCATCATTTCATAAAATTTAACTTTTCCCATAAGTCCCAATCGTCCCAAAACTGTGTACAAAGGATATGACTCGACTTAGCAACTTATGCAAGCAACTAGATAATTGAACTAAGGGTTTAGTATGATAACAATAATGCACTAAAAGTGAGTGCATATAAGGTAGGCTAAGGCGATTTGGGTGTACATTTGGGGGTGGATTGTAAACAATGCTCTTTATTGATATTCCGAAAAACCGAAACATCACGAGAACTGCAAAAAGGATAGGCTCTGAGAGGTTAACTAGGGGTATGGTGTACTAAAGATGAGTACAACGCAAGGGTGTGGGGAAATTACTCAACCGATGTGGAAGAAGTAATTATAATAGGGGTATCAAACAAGGGTTATCCTAATGCCTCTTATCATTTAGTTATTTCTAACTACACAAGTGTAGTCTTACTAGCGATCTCGGAATGCATCACAAAACAAGTTCTAAAATCTATTATACTACCGGTACACACTCGAAGCATTAAAGTGGAATGCTTTAATTACTATAAATCTAAGGGCGATCCTCTCTTTTTTGGTGGAATTTAAGTGCTAAAGGGTTTTTGTGCTAGTCATATAACTTCCTATCCATGAGACGCTTTATTAAGACTAATGGCCCACTCCTACATGTCATGAAAATTTTAAATTTGGTGCCAAAATTACCCTAACCGATATTTCTCATGGTTTATTACACAAATGAAATTGGACAAGGCAAAATAGTCAAGGATAAGCATAGTTTCAAAGTTCTCGTTTTATTTTCCCTCCCTACACTTAAACTGAACATTATCCCCAATGTTCCCCGAAAGTATCAAAGTTATGATAATGGAAGGTAATTAAAAACGAAAGAAATTTGTACTCCCCTGATTAGCTTGGTAGGATCCGTGTGAAGTAGTGGTTAAATCTTTCTTCAAGAAGAATGTTTGCGTGAAAAGCCCATCCAATCTTATGTATCTTCTTCTTGATAAATAAAACATGCACACTTGAAGAAAACAAACGAAACCTTCGGGTAAAATCAGCGGTAACAATATATATATGACTCTACTTAACTAGGATATAATGCTTGTGGAATGGATGTTTACAGATTTTATGGAAAATTAAGACCTGGAAAATTCCAAAAAATTATAAGTAGCACAGAAAACGAGAAATAATAGTAAGCTGTTTCTACTCCTCCTGACGCCGTCAGGTTTCGACCCTGACGCCGTCAGGTTATCCTGACAGAAACTGGTCTGCGATTTTCTGGAAAAAATTCTGGAAAATTTATATCTATAGAATCTGGAAAAATTTCCTCTAAAACATCCATTATAACTCGATACAAGCATTTGACTCAAACAAACACATATGTATATCTTTTTAATAATCGTAATTCTCATGCTCACGTTTTTTTTCGAAAACATGTGTAATCCTCCCTACACTTATCCCTTTTGTAAAATACCTTTATATGTAATTAAGACGAGGTTAAAGACAAAATAAAGCATTTTCACAAATTCAAACATGAGAATAAACAATCAATAAAAGATATACGACAAAAAAATTGAAAATTAAAAATTAAAAGAAAAACACATGGGTTGTCTCCCAAGAAGTGCTTGTTTTTGTTCGAGTCACGAGCTTGACTTTATCCTTATTTAAAGGATAAAGGGGAAGTTTTTCCAACACTTAAGCTTAAGTGCGGGTGATAGTAGCGATACACACCCTTAAGATTAAGTGCGGGTGATAGTAGCGATACACACCCTTAGGGTGGAAATCTTCTACTTAAGGAGAGGGTGATGGGTGATTTATATGCTCAGAGGGGTGTGCTCCATTCATTATAACCATACCTAATTCTATGGGTGTAGCGGGTGAATCAAGTCTTTCTCCTAGAAATGGATCATCTTCTATCAACTTCAAGAGATTCTTAGTTAAGGATCCATCTTGACTTAATAAACCTGTTTTAAACCCATAATGTTTTTTGTTATCAACCATGAATGGGTGATATAAGTGTGTAAGGTCATGGGTTACTCCTATATTAGCTTCCACTCTACATGGCCTAGAGTCTACCACCTTTATCAAGCAACTACCCGGATTATTTATTTTGATGGGTGGATTGGGGCCTAATTCAATTCCAAGTCACATCTAAAGACGGAAAATTAGGTAAAGTTTTTGGTTGAGGCTCCGGTTCATCAAAATTAGGAAGTTCCCTAGGACTAAGAGAGAGGTCATAACAACAAGCATCTAAACCTACATTCTCTAGTGGCGTTTGGTCCAAAGGTTCTATATCAATCGGGGTTCCTATAGTCTCTTCTACTTCTTCCAGGTAAGTTATAGGCGATGTGTGTTCCTCAGGTGATGGTAGGGCTTGTGGGCTTGGAGTTTCCACCTCATTCTCCATTATATCTAGATCTCCAAAAATTTCATCATGCTTTTTAATATGATCTAACCCAAATACACTCCTAAGTATCTCAAATCCTTCTTTAGCCATTTCAAATTCTTTGTCCGATTCATAAGAATCATTCTCAAAAATTTGATCACTATGTTCTATTTGCCTAAAGGATTCCTCATGCGTGTCATATGTTTTGGTGAAATCTATCCCACGCATGCAACTAGGTAGTTCAACTATAACCATCTCACAATCTTGTTCGGGTTTAGGTTCCATGTTCTTAAAAACTAGGTCTTTTTTATCATGATTCCTAAGGTTGGATAAATCCTCCTTATCAATTTCCTCAAGTTGTGACAACTGATGGTTTATGCTTAGGAGGCTTTTCTCAAAAAAAATTCCAGAGGGTCTCACTAAAAGGAGTTGATTCTAACAATGATCGTTGAATAGAAGCCACACAAGTACAAAATTTATCAAATCCATCCAACCTTACACCCGTCTGTTTTTGGATATCTCTAAGATCACTCACAAATTCATTAGAACAATAAAAAGCAATCCAATCTACGAAATTCAATTGTTCCTTATTTGTTAATGATTCAAATGCAATTTCACTTGCCATAGCAACAAATGAAAAGCGTTTTACGAACACAAACACAAAGAAGGGGGATAGACTACAAAGAAGCTAAAAATGAGAAAAAAAACTTACTTTATAGGAATCAAGCAAGGAAACCTAAACGAGGTAGAAATCTAACTAGCTATTCTATTCCTCGGCAGCGGCGCCAAAAACTTGATAAGCGTACAACGCGCATTCGGGGTCAAAGGAACTTCCTTTTCGTCGAGAAAGTTTTTCAACACCCTAGGCAGTAAACCTAATCGTTGTAGTGTAGTATTAGGGTAAGCCTCGGGAATTGATATCATTCTGAAAGGGAATAGGAATGCTAGTGAGAAATTAATACGCTAAGGTTGGGGTTGAGCAAAATTATTTTTTATCTTTTTTATATTTTTTTTAGAAAATGGAAAGGTACGAATCTCGGGGTATTGGATTTAGGGGGGGGGGGGTTGGTATTTCTACCGATTACTCTACTTATTTAATTATCTAAGCTAAGGTGAGTGTAGTCTATTTCTATTGTTATGTGCTCTTATGAGGATTTAAAGATGTGTTTACTTAGATGCTATTACTCCCTAGTTATCTCTTATTGATGGTTGAGTTGTCACGTCCTTATTCTTAACGCGTTGTGTCTTCTAAGGTCGTAGGGTATGCGTTTTTCCCTAACTCTTTGAGACTACCTTAAGGTTATTGCCTACAAAATCTCTAGGATTTATAAACTAACTGTAAGGTTATCTTTGGATGATTAGACTACAACAACTCTAGGTGATTATAAACTAATGTTCACAAAGATCACTCAAGCATTAAAAACACAACGAATGACCTATCGCAATACTAGGTCAATCACAATTCAGATAAGAGACAACCAATCAATATTCAATACCTAGGTTTCATAGATCTAATCAAACACACAAATAAATTAGCCGGACATGGAAAACATGCAAGCATACACACAAAAAATTGAAGAAATAATTGAATTGATGAAGTAAATCACTTATCTTGTTGTAAAATAGGGTATGGAACCCTAATATACTGCCCAAGACAGCCTATGTTCGGTTTAGGTTTTACTCCAAAAAACCACCTCTCTAAAATACTGAAAATTCGAATTCTATATATAGAGTTACAATATGTGACGCCATCGGGTCGCCGCCATTAGGTTTTCGTCTTGGCCATGTCAACTCTGTGACGGCATCACCTTATGCTTGTGATGTCGTCGGCCTCAACCTCTGACGATGTCAGGATCCAAATCTAGGCCGTATGAGTTGTGACGCCCTACTCTTTTAAACCTGATGCCGTCACTTGTAAAATAGCAATTTGCTCTCTTAGTCGTCTCAAGAGACCTAAAAAGTGACATTCCTGCAATTTGCCTTCAAGAGACCTAAAAAGTGAAAAGGAATGAAATTAAGTAGTAACGGATACAAAAGTGATCAATTAAGGGCTTAAATGACCCCTCAAAAGTGTACCTTTTAAATCCTTATCAACAACATAGAGCCTCTTGTAAGACCAAGACTGTGAACAACATTTCTCAACCACTGTTTATGTTACACATGGACTTATTTGGTCCCACATTTGTTAAAAGTTTGAACCATAAGCAGTATTGCCTAGTTATCACTAATGATTATAGCAGATTTTCTTGGGTTTACTTTCTAGCAGCTAAGAGTGAATCTAGTGAGATTCTTGAAAGTTTCATCACTAAAATAGAAAATAGAGTGAATCATAAGGTCAAATTAATCAGATGTGATAATGGAACTGAGTTTAAAAATGATGTCATGAATAAGTTCTGTGTGGATAAGGGTATTGAAAGACAGTTTAGTGTTGCTAGGATACCTCAACAAAATGGTGTAGCTGAAAGGAAAAATAGAACACTAATTGAGGCTGCAAGAACAATGTTATCTGAATCTAAGTTACCAACTACCTTTTGGGCTGAAGCTGTAGGAACTGCATGTTATGTGCAGAATAGAAGTAAGGTAGTAAAGCCTCATAACAAGACCCCCTATGAGCTGTTACATGGTAGGAAGCCTATGATAGATTTCCTAAAACCTTTTTGGTGTCCTGTTACTATCTTGAATCCATAGACCACCTAGGCAAGTTTGAGGAAAAGGCTGATGAGGGATACTTTATTGGCTATTATTTAAGTAGTAAAGCCTTTAGAGTATACAATAGGAGGACCAGAATTGTTGAAGAGAATCTACATGTTAGGTTCAATGAAGAAACTCCTAGTGTTGAGACAAAAGGACTAGAGTGGCTGTTTAATATTGATATGCTAACCAAGTCTATGAATTATGAGCCTATCAATGCAGGTACATCCACTAATGTTGATGCAGGTACACACAAGGATTCAGATGCAGGATCAAATTCTAAGGATGCTGAACCTGCAAAGGAATTATATTTGATTGAGAAGTGGAAAGCTGGTCTTATCAAACCTATCATTGAAAAGCAGAGTACAATAGATGATGATGTTCTGGATTCAGGAAGCAAAGGTGATCATCATCAAGATAAAGAAGAGTTGTCACATGATAACTCAGCGACGGTAGAAGAAATTGAGAAGCAGAAGAAAATTGCTGAAAGCACTGCTAAGCCAAATTCTACCCTGCTAGTTCAAGTGAAACCCCTGCTGTAAGTTCTGATAGCAGTACTTACTTTGGAATCCCTGCCAAGCCACTATTTGGTGATGATGAGTATCCAACTGATCCTGACATGCCTGATTTGGAAGAAAGGGATACTCCCACAGATGATGAGAACATGGATGACTATTTCAAAGATGCTGACATTACTAATTTGGAAACAGTCATCATAGAGAGTCCAATTCCTACCACCAGAGTTCATAAAAATCATCCTAAGGAACAAATATTTGGAAATTTGAATACTCCAGTTCAAACAAGAAGCAAGACTCAGAACACTAAAACCTTTCCTGAACAAGGTTTCTTTGCAAGATCACTTCACAAAAGGAACAGTCTTCAAGATTTGCAAAACTGTTTGTTTGCCTGATTTTTGTCACAGAAGGAGCCCAAAAGAGTTGAAGAAGCATTAGGAGAAGAAGGTTGGATTGAATCAATGCAAAAGGAGCTATTACAATTCAAACTTCAAGAGGTGTGGACATTGGTTGATCTACCTAATGGCAAGAGGGCTATTGGAACTAAATGGGTATTCAGAAACAAAAGGGATGAAAAGGGTATTGTGGTGAGAAATAAATCAAGGTTTGTTGCTCAAGGATACACACAAACTGAAGGTTTGGATTATGATGAAGTGTTTTCCCCTGTTGTCAGAATTGAAGTTATCAGATTGTTTTTGGCTAATGCTTCATTCAAAAACTTTGTTGTGTATCAAATGGATGTTAAGAGTGCCTTTTTTGTATGGTACCATTGATGAGGAGGTATATGTGTGTCAACCTCCTGGTTTTGAAGATCCTGATCATCCTGATAAGGTCTATAGGGTGAAGAAGGCTATGTATGGGTTGCATCAAGCTCCAAGGGCATGGTATAAATGCCTTTCTACTTATTTGATGGACAATGGTTTCAATAAGGGGCTAATTGACAATACTTTGTTCATAAGGAAGCACAAGGATGATATATTGTTGGTTCAGGTTTATGTTGATGACATCATCTTTGGCTCAACAAATAAGGAGTTGTGCAAATAAGTTTCAGATGAGTTCTATGGGTGAACTCACTTTCTTTTTGGGGTTACAGGTTCAACAGAGGACTGATGGTATCTTCATAGTCAAGACAAGTATGTAGCAGATGTTTTGAAGAAGTTTGGATTTCAGGATGTCAAGAGTGCTAGTACACCCATGGAAACATAGAAATCACTGCTACCTGATGATGGAAGTCCCATGGTTGATGTTACGCTGCATAGATCCATGATTGGATCTTTGATGTATCTCACTGCTTCTAGGCCAGATATTATGTTCTCAGTATGTGTGTGTGCAAGATTTCAAGTCACACCAAATACATCACACATGAATGCTGTGAAGAGGATCTTTAGATACCTTAAGGGTCATCCTAAATTGGGTCTTTGGTATTCTAAGGATTCAGCTTTTGATTTAGTGGCCTATACAGATAGTGATTATGCTGGAGCTAGTTTGGATAGAAAGTCTACTACTGGAGGGTGACAGTTTTTGGGAAGCAGGCTAATCTCATGTCAGTGTAAGAAGCAGACAATTGTGACCAATTCCACCACTGAAGTTGGATAGAAAGTCTACTACTGGAGGGTGTCAGTTTTTGGGAAGCAGGCCAATCTCATGTCAGTGTAAGAAGCAGACAATTGTGACCAATTCCACCACTGAAGTTGTGGCTGCTACTAGTTGCTGTGGTCAAGTGCTTTAGATTCAGAATCAATTTTTGGACTTTGGGTACAATTTTATGCATACTAAGATTTACATAGACAATAAAAGTACAATTTGTATCATAAAAAATCCAGTTTTGCATTCTAGAACGAAACATATTGAGATAAGGCATCACTTTATTAGAGATTGTAATGAGAAAAGACTAATTTAATTGGTCAAAATTCATACTGACTTCAATGTTGCTGATCTTCTCACTAAAGCATTTGATGTGCGGAGGTTTCAGTATCTTGTAGTTAGTATTGGTATGATAAATCTCTAAATCTCAAATTTGTTTTGTAAAAGTTTGTAACATGTATGTACTATTATTGGTAGATCTTAGTATTTCTAGTTTAGTTTTATCTACTGCTTGTTATTTTTGTTCCCACTAACTATTTTGCAGATCAAAGAAGTAAATCATACAGTATGTAGCAATGGACAGATAAGAAAACAAAAACATGTTTATTCATTTTATTAACTACATCTAAAGATTCAAAGGGGTACATCCATTACTGTCCTTACAACCATCCACTGACTAGAGCAAACATTACATCAAAAGATACCATCAAGAGACTATTACAACAAGGCAACTACCTAAACCAACTACTCCCTTGATGGATCTCAACACACACCTTGTGTTAGTGATACTTTGATTTATATTAATAAGTACGCGGAATATACTTAGTAATACTCAGAATATGGATTGTATGATGCATTGTAAGTGTGAACAATGTAGCACAAAGCTTCAATATTATTAAGAATAATATGAGTGATCTTGCTTATCACTAGGGTTACACCTTGAAGCATACGTACCAAGAACAATGACCTAAGATCTCCTTTTATAGCACAAGGAGTCCTTTACAAGATAAGTATAATGCTAACAATATAGAATATACAAAAGATCTTTTCTATACTTATCTATTTATGACTACATAATGATTATCTTAATAGCAGTGGTAATAATATGTACTAGAAGTGGTAATGTGTTTACACTACTAGTGCATTCTTCAGCAGTGTCTTCCACAAGCCTATCAGTGGTAATTGTTTGCTTTATTCCCAACAATCCTCCCCTAAAATTATGATTTCTATGCAAATCAATAAGTTTCTTCAATCTTCATCATATGCAAGGATTTGGGAATTCTTCCAAACACTTCACTTTCTTCTTAACGCCTGAATAGCTCTTGAACATTGATCTTGAAGCCTATGTAGCAAAGCTCTAACCTTCTCAGTATCTTCATGAACTCTTATTGTTGTACACAACATCACAGTGAGAGTTCCAGCTCTGAGTGGGGTATTCTTTCTCAGCAAACATGAATGCATCCACTCCATCTTTTGTAGAAACATGTTGAACTTCACATGAATCATAGTTGTAAGATCTTGGTTTGTTAAACAAGAGGTGCGGCTAGGTTAAGAGTTTAGAGAGAGAAAGTTAAAGAGAATGGGAACCCTAGAGAGACAAAGAAAAATATATTATAAAGCTCCAACCCTTTGCCTTGGAAGGCAAAGGGTATTTATAGGGTACAAGCTTAGACGCCTCTAATATGCTGTGGATCAGGCATACAGTGGGTAAAGACCCGTCCGTCCTCCACGGTGTTACAAAGTAATCTAAATACTAACACTGAATAACTACGACTACGAGCTTTCTAACGAGTATACATACTTGAGGTGACTGACACTTTAAGTACTGGATTTACCAAATCCCAACAATCTCCCCCTAAGTGAGGTCACCTTAACTTACAATGATTACAAACTGATATGACATTTCGTTGTTCTTGGTTTCTTTGATTAAGCACATTTGTTCTTTAGCTCGTAGTCTTTGATTCATCATGATTTGCATGTTTTGAAAAATCGAGTGGAGGTCTTAAACTGATCCACGTGATGATAGAGTATCAATCATAAATACCCTTTAATTTTGAAACATTAATACACAGTCGATGTGATATGGAAAAGAACTTTTAAGCACATCGACTGGTTTTTCAAAGGTATCCGTCAATCCATTACCTGAACCAGGATTGATTCAAAAGATTGAATCGCCCCATTGTTTCTGTTCAGTTGTCACATGGTTGATCTATAGAATAGATCTCACATGCCACCTACCAGGAGCTTGTTTGATGTTGGCTCCAGAAGGCTTTCCATCTTCATTGTGAATATGTATGCATATCACTTAGATGTTCTGGCAATACCACAAGGATAATGCGTAGGACTCAATATTTTATCTCTCTTTCCACACTGTGTGAAACAGAGAGTCTTCATTGAGAGTGTCCTAAGGAGATTTATTGATGATCTCGTGGCTCTAGACTCAATTTGTGCATATTTGGATCCTGTATCGGAGACTAGGGAGAGGGTCTCCTTCTTTAATATCAACAATCTCTAAGAGAAAGTCGATAGATAATTTCGGTTCCCTGTGAGAATGAAACAAGTCCTTTTAAGAGGAACTTGAGTGGTTTGGGAAGTTGAAGTGCAATGCGTCACTGGGTCCATGACGTCTTGTCTTCAATATCGATGTTACCTTTGTAACCACCAGTAGCAAATGAATTAAACCTGGTTTCTGCCCTAAGGTTGAATGATTGGGGGGCTATTTGTTTTCACCCTTTTCTCATTCAATTCTTTTTCATTTTTCAACCCCTTCAATGCTTACCGAGACATCATAGCTAGAACCTTGTTGGGTTTATTCCAGTACTAGCTCTGACTCAATCCGCACTCTTCCCATATCTCATATTTCTCCTTTTATCATCATACCTAAGGACTTCTACACTAACTAGTGGATTTTCCCTGGGTAGATCCCTCCGGTTCTGGCAGATCATGGGAACAAATACCTAACCTTATCATCCTTATATCACCATACATAAAGTAGAGTTGGTCGGTCTATTTGGTATTGTTCATCTGCCGTTGAAACCAATTGAAAACCATTTGAAAATCAATCCAGATGCTTATGATATATTATCAAAGCATTTTGTACCTGAATTGCTTTTGATATTTCTAGAATAAGAGCTCCCCCTCAACATGTGCATCAAGTATTTGAAATCATTTTGCACATGGAGGCAAGAGAAAGAATTAACTTCTTTGATTACCATTTTCTAAAAGATATCAACATCACTTCCCTAATCAAATCAAGTAGATAAAGCATTTTGGGGAAGGATGAGGTTTTCATAAGTTTGCTCCCCCTCAATATGTGCCTTGAGTTTTGAAAGAGTTTTGCACATACAAGAGGAAAACTGCACATTGATCACGTTTCAAAACTTAGTGGTTTAGGATAGATGCTCCCCCTCAACATGTGCATGGAATTTCTTGAAATCATTTGGCACATGTCAGAAGGAGAGCTTGTACATCCTTATAAAACCATTTACTGAATTATCAGATTATATCCTATTTAAATCACAAATTCTCCCCCGATCACAATTATCAAATCATTTGAGATTTGTGATCTCTGTAGATTTAAATTGATTTTGAAAGCTTTTAAGGAGAATTGTGACTTGATTATGAAAACATTTTAACTGATAAGGATCGGATTTAGGGCTTTAAACTCCATTGATTAAACATGCATGATTATCTTTTGAAAACAATTGTATGACAAATAACCTTTTGATTTAATTGAAATCATTCTCCCCCTCAATCAATGACATAAGTTGTTGATTGAGAGATAGATATTTTGACAAACTATTAGGTCCAGATGATTTTCAAACTTGAGTCCGAGTTATTTTACAAAGCAATTAGTTTTCATTAGATAGCAGATAAATGTTTATAGAATCAGAGCATGCGGTTTGAAAAACATGATAAAGCATGGCTCTGTTCTTTCTTTGAAAAGCGGGTTACTGCCTGAAATGACAATAAACCAATATTTTTCTCCATCCCTATTTTTTTTTTATTATTTTTTTTTAAAGATTCGAACTTCATCTAGAGACCCGTGCCATTCTTTGAGTGGCAACTCAAAGTTCGTAGATGTTATCGAACCGACAAGAAAAACATGATAATTAAACCCTATTTTTAAAGATTTTCAAGATTTTCTGATTTTTATGGATTTTGAAAAGTTTTATAATTTTCTATTTTTGTTTTGTTGGTTTTGTATTTTTGTATTTGGTTTTTGAAAAGATATATACAAGAATAGATAGAGTCGAACACCTTTACTCCTCGATGTCTTCCTGAAGACGTTTGAGCATTTCTGGTTGAAGGCTCTTTAAGCCTAGTCGTGGAAGAATAAACTCAAAGCGTTCTCGAGAAAGAGCTTTGGTGAAGATGTCTGCTAGTTGATATTCAGTCCTTACGAAGTATAGTTCAACCACACCGTTTTCAACTTGGTCCCTAATGAAATGATGTCGAATGTCGATGTGCTTTGCTCTAGAGTGTTGAACATTGTTGCAGCAGAGAGCAATGGCACTTTTGCTATCACAATACATAGGAACTTTGTTGAATACAAAGCCATAGTCAGATAATTGGGATCTCATCCATAAGATTTGAGCACAACAGGATGACATGGCTATGTATTCAGCCTCTGTAGAGGACATGGAAGTGCTCATTTGTTTCTTTGAAGACCAGCTTACAAGCTTGTCACCTAAAAATTGAGCACCACCTGACGTACTTCGATGTGTATCTTGACATCCTGCATGGTCAGCATCTGCATAGGCCGTTAGAGACATACTGGAATCCTTCGGATACCAAATTCCCATGTTAATGGTTCCTTGGAGATACCGAAAGACCCGTTTAACCGCTTCAAGGTGCTTTTTGGTAGGCTTAGCCTGGTATCTAGCACACATGCAAACAACGAACAAAATGTCTGGTCTGCTGGCTGTGAGGTACATCAGGGATCCAATCATACTACGATATTTCGTTTGAACTACTATGATCCCTGAGTGGTCCTCATCCAGTTTTGTACGCTCCACCATAGGAGTGTCAACAGGGTCACTAAAGGTAAATCCAAATTTCTTTAAGATTTCATTAGCGTATTTAGATTGATTTATAAAAATGCCTCCGGGACTTTGTGAAATTTGTAATCCCAAGAAAAATGACATTTGTCCCATCATTGACATTTGAAATTTGGAGCCCATCTCCATAGAAAAATGATCACATTCATTTGGGTCAGTCGAGGCAAAAATAATATCATCAACGTAAATTTGAACGTGAATTAAATGTTTGCCTGACTTTCTGGTGAACAATTTTGGATCAACTGCTCCTTTGCTGAATCCGGTGGATAGAAGAAACTTTGATAGCATATCATACCATGCCCTTGGAGCTTGCTTCAAACCGTAAAGGGCCTTTTTCAAGCGATAGACATGAGTAGGATGTTCTGGATTCACAAAACCTTCTGGTTGGCTGACGTATACGACTTCTTTAAGATCTCCGTTGAGAAAAGCCGTCTTTACATCCATCTGATAGACAATCATATTCTTACTTGCAGCATTAGCCAGGAAGATTCTGATTGCTTCGATGCGTGCAACAGGAGCAAAAGATTCCTCAAATTCGATACCTTCTTCTTGACGATAACCTTTAGCAACTAACCGTGCCTTATTTTTCAGAACATCACCGTGCTTATCAAGCTTCACTTTGAAGATCCACTTGAGAGCAATGATCATTGCACAATCTGGAACTGGTACTAATTCCCATACATCTAGACGATCAAACTCATGAATTTCTTCTTGCATTGCATTAAACCAGCTGTCCTCAGACATTGCAGTTTTAACATCTTTTGGTTCGATCTTGGAGAGTACTGAGTTGAAGAAGCACCATAAGGCATCAGTAGCTAATTGTTTTCAAGTTGATACAGAACGAGAAGGATTCCCAATGATGTTATCCAATGGATGGTCATGTGTCTATTTTCGAAGATGTTCGTGTGGTTGTTGTTGAAGGACTGATGTAGCAGAGTTTATATCCCCTGATGAAGATGGTTCAGGCGTTGGTTCAGGGGCAAAGATGTTTTCAAATGGAGAATCTTTGGGAGTAGCAAAGGGATTAACTTCATCATTGGATTCAGAGACAATTCCATGATGTACATTCAATGATTGATGATTTGTTGATGAGACAGAGTGATCAGCAGCAGGCGCTTCTTGACTTAATGATATTGAGACTGTAGAATTGACTTCATTATTAGGGATATGAGCAGCCTCTATTGTGGGAATTGACAGTTCAACAGCACTTGGCTCATAGAGTTCATCAAACATAGGATCAAACAATTTCTTGAAATCATCTTCAGATGGAGGTACATATGGAGTTGCTGGAGAGGAATTTGGTACAAGGGATGAACCAATGGGATTGTTTTGAAGGTACATATGAAGTGCGGGTCCTGAACTGAATTGTCCAGGAGCCATCTGACCGGTCAGCTCATCGAACGTAATGTGAATTGTTTCCATGATATTTCGGGTTCTCTTGTTGTAGATTCTGTAACCCTTCTTGTTTGGTGCATAACCAACAAAAACTCCAATATCTGCCTTTGCTCTTAATTTTCCTAAGTCTTGACCGTCATTCGTTGGATAGCACAAGGCACCAAACACACGAAGGTAGGAAAGATCATGTTTTCGTTTATGAACTAGTTCATATGGAGTTTTTCCATGAGAGGTGTGTATAAGGGAACGATTTTGGGTATAGCAAGTTGTGGAAATGGCTTCCGCCCATAGAAACATTGGGACCTTTGAATAAATTAGCATTGTTCTTGCGGCTTCCACAAGAGTTCGATTTCGTCTTTCAACTACACCGTTCTGTTGAGGAGTTCGCGGAACACTTCTTTGATGACTGATTCCAATACTTTCATAAAATTGACTTAAGTCTCGGTTAACGAACTCTGTGCCATTGTCAGTTCGAACAATTCTAACCGTGTTGTTAAGACAAACCTGAAGTTGCTTGATAAGTTTGATGATGACAACTGGAGTTTCATCCTTAGTCCTCAAGAACTTTACCCAAGTAAATCTAGAGTAGTCATCAACAACGACTAAATTATATCTCTTCCCATTAATCGTTTGCACTCTCATTGGTCCGCACAGATCCATATGAAGGGTATGAAGAACTTCCAATACAGAGTTTGTGGGTTTTGGTTTGTGGGCAAATTTTGTGCTTTTTCCCAATTGACAAGCTGAGCAAAGATGATCTTTCTCATATTTTAATCTGGGTAAGCCTCTGACAAGATCCTTTCTGGAGAGGTTGTTTATGGTGCCGAAGTTCAAGTGATTTAGGCGACGATGCCATAACCAAGACTTTGTTTTAGAAGCCTTTGACAGCAAGCAGATTGGAGAAGACTTTATCATATCATCGATAGAGATGGTGTATAGGTTAGATCCTCGAGTACCTCTTAATAATTCTACACCGTCAAGTTATCTAACGAAGCAAGTATGTTTCTGAAAAGCCACTTCAAGATCGGAATCACATAATTGACCAACAGAAAACAAGTTATGACCAAGACCTTCCACATAGTATACCCGGGAAATTACACTATCTCCAACCACATAATCTCCATAACCCATAATAGCTCCAAAATGGTCGTTTCCGAATCTAACTGTCCTGATGAATCTGCTCACGAAGTTCATGAGCCGCGACCGGTCTCCAGTCATACGCTTGGAACAACCTGAGTCCAGGTACCACAGAACGATTTGAACGATCTGCAGTTGAACACAGACAAGAATGGATAACTGGATAATTGGGATCCCCATGTAAGAATGGGTTCCATTTGGTTAGTAGCAGTGATTGGATCACCCACATCAGACATAGAAGTATTCATATCAGAAATTGAGGCAATGGAATCATTATGAGTAGATGCAGTACTAGTGTTCGTATTTGCCCTATTCAAAGTATGTGCATCTTAAGGGAACAGTTCTACCAGTAGGTATCCATTTTCTAGTGGGCATTGCCTGTTTATCCTTATGGCCAACATGTATCCACTGATAACCTATCTTTCTAAATGTTCTTCCTGTGGACTTCCACTGTTTTCTAACTTTCTTTTGCCTTTGCCTTTTTGCCTTCTTAGCATGATATTTTGCATAAACAATGTTAACTGGAGATTTGATAGCATTAGACAAAGCTTTCACACCATATTCATGATTAGAAACAGAATTCAAGCAGACATCATTACAAGGTTTTCAAATAGTGTTAGAATTCGAATTAATTACAGTATGCCTATGGCGAATACTAGAATCAACACGATTCGTTTTATTCAACTCAAACATAGTGTTCCTAGGGTGATCTTCTACTCTTTTTCAATGCAAATTCTTAGCCTGCAAGGTTCTATCATTCCTTGTATTGCCTTGAGACTTTGACCTGCTCGCTTTAATATCACTGATTACTCCTGTGGAGGGAATGGGAACATTAGTTGGTTTTGCTACTGTTTGCATTTCTTGTTTAGATGTGCTGGGTTCTGAACTACTTGAAGGCATACTAGAGTTCACATTCATGGTATTGGGCATTGATTGAGTTGTATGCTTGGCACTAGGCATAGAATAGGGTATCAAGGAATTGACTTGCTCACCTAAGGTTTTGGGGCATATTGTAATTAAGCATTCTAAAAGTTCTTGAGATCGTTTGGCATATAAGCATGCATGGCCAATTGCATTATCAAGTGGTTTCTCTAACTTATCCTCTTCTACAATCTCACGGAGACATTCTAGGCTGTCTTTAAGGTATGAGAAATATGTTTGAATAGCAAGTTTGTTATTCCTAAGATGAGGAGGAACATACTTCACAGTTAAAGCATATTTATTACAGACATGCACATTTGAAGCACCATTCTCCCCATTTGTCATTGGCATTTTCCCTTTTACCTGATTCTTCAGATTCTCAATTTCCTTTTGCAACGAGGTTATCTTTTCATTATTTTTGTTACGAGTGACTTTTATTGACTCAAATAATTCATTGAAATGACGTTTAACCAAGTTTTGAAGATGAAAATTTTGAGAATTCCGAGAATCTAACGGAGGCATTTGGGAGCCATTCACATTAGTCTTTTCACCCTTTAATTGAGAGATTTGGGCTTTCGACTTTCTGATCGTGTTACTATGAGCTTGAATCTGTTCATCACGTTTGTTAATTTGAAAAACTGCATCAAACTCTGGAGCATCTGAGGAAGTCTTGATATTTGAAGTTTTGACATTTTCTTTAAGATGTTGATATTTTAGTTGTAAATTAAAATGCTCAACCTCTAGTTTAGAAAAATGTTTAATCAAATTGTCGTGATTATCCAGTTCAATTTTCTCATTTAGTTTAGAATTAGTTTTTTCAAGCTCAATGACACGATCATAGGAGACTTTCAGAGCAACAGATAATTCATGAAATTGAGAAACATTAATGGAACAATTTGTAGCAGTGTAAAACACATCTTGAGCAATACATTCAGAAATAAGATTCTCATTTAAGGTATGCAAGTTCTTCCTCTCAATCTCATTATATTTTAGTTCTCGCTCATAGTCACTGACCTCAACAATCATCGCATCAAATTCCTTTTCCATTTCTTTAATATCAAAATTAATTCCAATTTTAAGACTCTCAAATTGACCTTTTAATTGTTTGAAGAAAGGCATGACCTCGGTTAAATAACATTCTTTGGTTTGCTCAAAACCCCTTTCCCCCTCAGTTATTCCTGTAGGTGTGATTCTCTTCTTACACGTTTTCTCAAAATCAACAAACAGCTGATAAACAACATATAGGCTGATTAAGGTCCTGTTATTAGTGGCAATAGATCTAGGAACTAGATGCATTGGTGTATTAGGAGGATACACAGTTGCTTTTGGCAATTTCCTAAGGGGAGGGTTAGAAACAACAAGATTCTCTGCTTTTTGCTTATCTAAATCCATTTTCCAGAACACTTGTTCAGGAGTTAGAAGTGTCTGAGTCTTAAACTTGTTTAAGGAGATCCAGTTTTCCTTAGTGTAATCATGAGGTTTGATCGTTATGTTATTCTTTTTACACTCAGGATTTTCAAGCTTCTTGTTCATTTTCTCCCTAGTGACTTCATCTGATTTCTTATCTTCCTCAGTGCACTCAACGCAACTAGGTTTCTGTCTAGGCTTAAGGATTTCATTACCATCATAAAGTACCTTATGAGCAGCTCTAGCCTTTTTAATAACCTCAGGACTTGGTTCCTCAACAAGGGGAACGCTATGCTTATCGCTTAAGATTCTATGCTTAGTGATCATGTGAGCAGTCTGAATAGTATTCCCTTGTACGTACAACTTATTCTCAAGCTTGTTTTTCAAAGTTTTTAGATTGGAAAAATCATTCAAAAGTTTTGATTCCTTAGCATTGAATTCTTGCTTAAGCATTTTCACATTTTCTTGAAGTTCTTGTTTTTGCTTAGCAGTTTTAGAAAGCTTTTCTTATAAGGAGTTTAACTCTTGTTTTAATACTTCTTCTCTAAAATTACTTTTTCTGATAATTGTACGCATTTGGTTATCCATATCCTGCTCAAGGGTAGTTAACTCAAACTTAGCACGCTGTTCATAAATAGCAACTTGTTCCTTATAGGTATTGAGCTCAGTGGTCAAGGAATCATCAGGCACAAATGCAGTGTATTCATCATGCATGCATTCATTGTTAATTGCAGAAGATTCATCACTAGGTACAACCAGACTGTCATCTTGTTTCACATATTGTTCATATGGGATAACATTGTTATTTCCCATATTTTGAATATCTGACTCAATGACTTCAGTATATTGTACTTCATGGTGAATCTTTTGCTCATCAACCACATCATATAGTTTGAGTACCTCTTTAATGATGGATTCCTTGGATGGACTGGCTTGTTAAGATGAAGAGGTCATTGGAGAGATATTAGCCATGAATATAGTTTGTGCACATGGTTCATCATCAACGTCCGAGTCAAATGCATCACAGTCTGCAACTTGAAAGGCGTTGGGATTGTTCTGAGCAGCATGCACTGGTTGTTCATCCACATCTCCATCATATGTTCTAGCATTCCCATCAGACAAGAACAACAGCTCCTCTTCATTCAACATTACACCATTATCTTGTACTTGAACCAACAACATCTTGTCCCTGAAGTATTCTGCGTTTTGAGGGCGTTTTAGTTTAGTACAGTTCCTAGCAATGTGCCCTTCTTCACCACAGTTGTAGCACTTGATTGGCTTTGCTTGACCCTGGTTTCCATTCCTTCCCCAATTCTGATTTGCAGCATAGCCTCTACCAGCTCCACCTCTTCCTTGTTCGTACTACCTTTCTTGAACTGGTTGAACTGTAACTTTTCCATCTCTGACCAAAGCATGGTTGTGTAGATTGGATGCAGTCCTGATCTCATTGTTAGTGTGAAGTCTGTTGGTATGTGGAGAGAAGGTTAAGTTTTGTTTAACCATAAAAGCCAATTTATTGATAAAGTGCTCCATGACTTCATCAGAGTTAGGTTGCTTATATCTCGAATCAGGAATGGGCTTGTGATTATCATTTCCAGTGGGTGTGACTTGTGATGCTTTGGTGAAAAATGCAGTTGTATCATTTGATGAGCTTGTTTCTCCTGGTTGAGATTTGAACTGTTCTAGGATCCTTTTTTCAAACATAGCATGTTTCTCATTCTGAAGAAGGAAGGCATACAATTGCTCATAGTTGGTGTTCTTTAGTATTTTTGTAAGCTTCTCAGAAGTGAAAAACTTGTGCCATTCGAGATTCATATTGTTTACGAATTTTGAGTTCAGCTGAATGTTTGGCATAGTCATCTTGATATTCCTCATATCATTCACCAGCTTGTGGAATCTCACATAATATTCATAAACACCTTCTTCAGGTTTCATCTTAAAGTGCTCAAATTCATCATATAGCTGTGATTCTCTGTCTTCGATAGTCAATTCAGAACCCGAGAGAAGCATCTTGACATTATCCCAAACTGCCTTGGCTTCAGTGTTGTGATTGATAAGCTTGTAGATATCTTTTGGAAGACCATGAAGAATAATATTTGAAGCCCTGATATCAGCATCGAATCTCTTTTTCTCCTTATCAGTGAGTTCATCATACATCTTAGGTCTATCCATTCCATAGACTATTGTTCCATCTGTAGCAGTATCAATCATGTCTCTAGTAGTCTCAACCTGATAAGGTCCTTCATCAATAGACTTAAGGATGTTAACCCCATTCTCCTTTCCTAAGCAGTACAGCCTGATTCTTTGTGACCAAGACTCATAGTCAGTTCTGTCAAGCATAGGAGGACGAGTATCAGATCCTGCAGCTTGCACATCATCAGCAACGGAAGACATGTTTAAATTCTACGAGATTTTACAAATCTTTGACTTAACCGGGAAATAGATACTTTCACGGGATTTTACAAAATCAAGAGATAAACCATAAAAATTCTGCACTTATGCGTAGACAACAGAGTTATGCGTAGGAACTTATGCGTAGATGAGAGCTTACGCGTAGACAGCAGTTTACGCGTAACTTACAACTTACGAGTAGACACAAGCTTACGCGTAGACAGAGTTTACGCGTAGACTAGAGCTTACGCGTAGGGTTTTAGGGTAAAATACTTAAGTTTATGCGTAAACCAAAGCTTAGGCGTAAGAACCTAATGCGTAAGTTTCCCTTAGGCGTAAGACAAGCTTATGCGTAAGAAAAAGCTTATGCGTAAGAATTGTTACGCGTAAGTTTTATGCTTATGCGTAAAATTAGGGTTTTACCCAAAACGATCTCTTACACTTCATAGTGTACGAGATATCCAAAGTCGAAGTGTTTTTCAGGCTTATCCAAGCAAGAAGAACACTGAGTAACCACGAGAAATGAAGATCAAGTGAAAAATTCCTTACGCGTAGGATTAGGGTTTCGTTATGCGTAGGAAGTACAAATTTTGCCAAACACATTTTTATGATCAAAAACGTTAAGACAACCAGATAAAGATGATAACACAACCTTAAAAACACCAAAACAACAAGTCTCGATGATCAAAACCACTATTCTCTCTTATGCGTAGATCCGTACACGCGTATCCAAACACTCTTAAAAACCAAGAAAAACTTGTAAAGTTTGAAACTTTTTGCAAGAAACTGAAAGTTTAACACTCAATAAACCTTAACCCATAAGAATCTTGGATTAAAAAGTGTAAAATTTAAAGCTTTAAAGATTCAAAAACTCGTATGCAAGACACCCTTTTTACGCGTAAAACAACAACTAAACCTTAACCAGAACAATAACTATCAAACCAAGAACATGATCAAACCATGGCTCTTGATATCATTTGTAAGATCTTGGTTTGTTAAACAAGAGGTACGGCTAGGTTAAGAGTTTAGATAGAGAAAGTTAGAGAGAATGGGAACCCTAGAGAGACAAAGAAAAATATATTATAAAGCTCCAACCCTTTGCCTTGGAAGGCAAAGGGTATTTATAGGGTACAAGCTTAGACGCCTCTAATAGGCTGTGGATCAGGCATACAGTGGGTAAAGACCCGTCCGTCCTCCACGGTGTTACAAAGTAATCTAAATACTAACACTGAATAACTACGACTACGAGCTTTCTAACGAGTATACATACTTGAGGTGACTGACACTTTAAGTACTGGATTTACTAAATCCCAACAATAGTAAGTTCATTTAGTACCAGGACATGAACATGCAAACTTCCAGAAATCATCATTAGCATCTGATTCATAGAGCCTTCTTAGATCAACCCATAACTGCATTTCCTTCATATCTTTAAGCTTGTCAGCATCAAAACTTTCTTGAACTAATCTCCACAATGTATCCAGATCATGTCTGTCACATGCTTTGATAAGATCTTCAAATAGAATGAATGATGAAGTTTCACCACCTAGCCTTGTAATCTTCCATGTTGGAGCAAAATTGCTAGCAGTGTACACTTCCCAATCAACTATAGGACGTCTGACTTGCAGTGGGTCAGGATAAAAATCTTCTTCTTCAATCACAATCATATCAGTCAGCTGTTCTTCTATGAATTTCTCTGATTGAACTTCTTGTTCTTCAGCAGACTTTGTTTTCTTATGTGTCTGAGGTTCACTTTCTTTGGCTTTTCTCTTCAGATGAGGATATCTTCTTTCTTCTTCTTTAGAGTTCATAGGAATAAAATCTTGATATTGCCTTTTAACTCTGTAGTAGATACGTTCATTCTTGTCATCAGCCATCCCTTTGAACTGATGCTTTTTCCAGCCACCAACACTGCAACAGTAAGCTTTCATCATTGAAATAACTTGTGCCTTGGTTGGTTGTCTTGGTTTCTTTTGACCCTTTCTGATTGAAACAATTGCATCTTGAAGTGCTTGGCTATTCTTCATTTGAATGAAATCCTTCAACTGTGTAGTTCTTTGTTCTTCAGTTAAGGATTTATCTACAACTAGGTCAATTGTCTTCTTCTTGACTACTGGATCATTAGCAATCAAGAAATCAAATTCTTGTTCTGTAGGTACATAATTAAATTCTGGAGTCTTTTCTTTGAATATAGTGGGTGGAACAGTGGAAACTGGATTTACATCCATTGGATCAGTGGTTTCCATCCTGTCTAGCCTTTTAGCCTCCATGAAGTCTGCAACTTCTAATTCATCAAACCTTTTCTTGTTTGAAACTTCATCTTCTTTGAGCATTCTAGCAACTTCTGCATCATGATCAATTTGAGCTTGTTCTTTCTTTGAAACCTTCCTTCTTGGTTGCTCTTCACTCTGCACAATTGATTTACCTTTCTCCTTCTTCTTCTTTTCAATTTCTTCCTCTGTAGTGGTAATAGTTTGTCCAGCAGTGGAAACTGATTGCTCTGCTGTAGGAATTGTATCAGTGGTTGTAACAGTGGAAATTGCTTGCTCTGGTTGCTGTTAAGGAGTTTCTTCTTGAACTTCCTCAGTAACTCCAAAATTAAAATCACCTTCATCTCCAAAGTCTATCTTCCCCCCCTTAGTTTCAGCATCTGTTTTCCTCACCATCATGAGGTGAGGATGGAGATGATATCACTATCTTTCCAGGTCTCTTTTTCTTTGTCAACCCCTGCAACTCTTTCTTCAAATTCTGAATCTCTGCTTTCAATTGAGTAACATCCTTGGCATGTTGCTCCTTTACTTGTGCCAAGTCCTTCTCCAGAGATTCAATCTACTTAGTTAGTTTGGTACAAAGTTCCATCAATTCCATAGGTTGCCCACTGCCCTCAACACTTCGAACTGTGTGACCTGTTGGGAGAGGTGAATCATAGGGCATTGGCTCAGACTCACTCCTAGTTGGACTAGGTGGAAGCTTGGAACCACCACTGCTTGTTCCCAAACAAAAAGGATCAGGTACATGCTGTGTTGTGATGAGAGGAGTTGGCTGTTTTTGCCTCCTTTCATAAGTGTGAGTAACTGGTGGAGTGTAGATAATGTTTGGAACTGTGAGTGTGGGTGTGGTTTGAGATACAACTGGTGTTGTTGCATCTTCACCCTGTACCTGTGAAATCTTTGCAAGCATTTGAGGAAAAAGTGGTTTAACAGCCCTGTTGCCATCCTTATTCATGTTTTGAAAAACTTTAGGCTTAAGGCAACGGATTTTATAAACTCTTACATGGGGTTACAATTGAAATTCATTTAACACTGCTTGCACAAACCTTGGATACATCAAAATTTTTGTTGAACTCTTTACATTGCCTTGCATACTTGTAAAAATATATTTAGACCAATTAAAAATCCTATCATTGGCTAGATAAACCAAAGGGTAAGCCAATGTTGAACTGAATTGTTCATAAGAATTTTTATTAGGACTTAGGCAATGTAACAGAGTATGTATCAAAAATCTCCAATGAGGACAGAAACCACTCTTTTTGAAAGTAGCCTTTTTGTCAGTGGTATCGTACCCCATGGATGAAAGATTTTCATGAATTTCTGGCATGAGTAATGTGATGATACCATCGAAATCATCTAATTGGAGAATTCTCCTCAAGGATGACTCAGTAACATCAATAGTTACCCCATCCACTGTGGCTCTAAGAGCATCCACACTCTCATGTGTGTCTCCATCTTCAATAGTGATGGACTGAACAGAGGTCCAAAACTGTTTGATTTGAGAGACATATATTGTGTGATTGAGAAGTAAAGCATACCTCACATGAGTAGTGTTTAGAAAATTCACAATCTGATGAAAAACAAAGCCACTCTTGTCGTTTGACTTTTCCAAATAGGCCACTTGGTTGTGCTCATCTACAAAAGTGATTGGTGCCGTAGAATCTTTTGATGAAAAATATGTTATGTTAATATGAATTGTATGAACAACTTGCCAATTGAGAGAGAAGATATATACTGTGAGGGTTTTAGAGTTTTGCGCAAGAAAGATTATCTAAGGAAAAGATTTATCTTAAGAGGATAAATTGCAATTTGGAAAGTAGATAATCTTCTAAAAATTTACCCTATAAATATGGAAAGGAATTTATCTCAACGGCTAGTAAAAAATTTGTTACTGACACAACAGTTGTAATGGCCAGATCAACAGTGGTAAAAATAACACTATCAGTGGAAACTGTGAACTAGCAGTGGTAATTTTTCACAAAAATTTTCAAGAGCAGTGGTAAGTAAAACATATGAAAAATTGGACTGCTCTTATCAGAAAATACCTTTTCCCTGTTTGTGCAGATTTTACAAAAGTTGTTTTGGATTTTGCACTTGTAACAGGTGATTTAAGGTGAGCAGTGTTAACAGTTTTAGCAGTGGCAAAAGTTTTAAGACCACTTCTTAGTTGAACTGCTCTTGGGACCATTTTGCTGTGTGAATTAGGGTGTATTTTATTTTGAAACCAGTTAGACTCCACCCTTTTATTCCCATGAACTTCCCTTCTCCCAACATAATAGTCACAATTAGCATGTAAATGATTAAAGCTACCACAGATATAACATGCTTTATTGTACATCACAAACTCACGAACTAGTTGTTGAGATTTGACATGATTCCAACTCCTCTGGTTACCCTTAGGAGTTGATGACTTGTTTCTATACATCTCAGCATACCTTACAGTTGATCTAGGTTTGTTAAGTTGTTTCCTAGGTTCCTCTGTAACAGTATTTACAACTTTTGGGATAGAAGCCTCTACATTCTTTTTAACATTCTCATCTACAATAGATGAGTCACTTGCACTTTCAAAAACATCAGTTTCATGCTTAACCTCTTCCTCACTTTTCACAAATTTGGGAGGACCATATTCAAGATTCAGATCCTGAAATTCCTCTAGACCTGTATGAGCTAAATCTATCCCAGGAGGTGATGGAACACCCCTTAGTGGTGGAGGAACAATATTGTATTCCATACCAGACTTAACTTTACTAGTAATTTTAGGATTCCAAATTTTATCAATTGACTTAGACTGATAATAACAGGTGTCAACAATTAAATTGACATTCTCATTTATCTTTTTAAGTCTTTAAAACTCTTCTTTTAGTGCCTCATTCACTGCTGTCTTATGATCTAACTCTCTTCTAAGAACAATCATATCATCATTATATTTTGACTCATTTTCTCTATAATGCTCTAGTTGTTTCTCTAATACAGATATGCCTCTTCTAAGGTTTGACACTGTATAATTAGCAGCAAACAACTCTGTTCTTTGATTATCATATTCTTCACTAAGCCTTTCACATTCTCTAGAAGCCCTACATGTTTTAGAACAACTTTCAAAGTTTTGTACCTCAAAGTCAAAAAAAGCCATTAGAGCATGTTTTGTAGACACAAGAGCGGCATCCGAAGGTTGTTCCTCTTGTCAATCAGCCATGAAACTCCAATCATAGCTCACACAATCAATTTCCAGCATTGCCTTTGGTTCCTCTACAATTGGATCTTTCTTTTGCTTGTACCAAGTAGACCTGTTGTCCTGCTTCCTTGGTCTTCTGCATTCTCTAGCAAAATGCCCCAACTTATGACAATTGAAACACTCTACTTTCTTTTTATCGAACCCTGCAGTTTCATTACCATTGATGTGTATTGGTTTGCCAGTCTTCTTGAAAAACTTCCTAGCCCTCATGCTAAGAAGAGCTATTTGCCACTTTATGTCTATCTCCTCCAAGTCATCATCATCAATTTGCTCTATGTCTTCATGAGTTAATATAGAGCCATTAACTTGAGTGGAGATAAAAGCATAAAAGGTAGGATCTCCAATACTAGCAACCTTCTTCTTTGAACCTGCAGTGGTAACACTAGCATTACCAGTGGAAACTGTAGAACCAGCAGTGGAAAAATCATCATCATTGTCATCTTCAGAATCATCACTGTCAACAGAGGTTGACAACAATGCCAAGCTGCTAGAGCTTGTACCAAGTTTCCCTGCCTTCTTCAATCTTTGTTCAATAACTTTGAAGTTTTTGTAAAGATCATTTAGCTTCATAGTTTCAATCTCTGGTTTATTTTCCCAGACTGTAACATTAGTGTGAAACTCAGCAGGCAAACTTCTTAGAAACTTCAAATTGAGGTCTTCCTTTTCTACCTCAATTCCAAACACAGTCAGTTGTGTGACAATATTCTGAAGTTTGGTGAAGATGCTATCAAGTGAGTCATTGCTTGAAGCAAAGAAGTTTTCATAACTTTGTTTCAACAATGTCTTTTGAGTCTTCTTAGTAGCATCATTGCCACCAAACACTGAGCAAATCTCTTCAAAAAGTTCTTTTTCTGTCTTGAACTTGCTGAAAGCAATGAACTGGTCTTTAGGAAGAGTCATTAGTAACAAACTTCTGGCCTTCAGGTCATTCTTCTTCTTTGCTCTTTCATCATTAGTCTCAGGTACAGAAACTGTTACAACTTCTGTGTCACCAACTTTCTAAGTCTTCTTTTGAGACTTGAAAGAATCACCAGTTAAGATGATCTCCCATAGAGCATAGTCTTGTATGAGAAAGTATTGCTCAATCATTATCCTCCACATCTTAAACTCATTATGTTTGAGCTTAGAAAGCCTTGGAGCAGAGTTGGACTGGTTGTTTTCCATCTCCATTGATTTGAGTGAGTAGGTTAAGCTTATTCCTTGGATCTTCTAAATCAAAGTATTAGAACCTGGCTCTGATACCACTTGATGGATCTCAACACACACCTTGTGTTAGTGATACTTTGATTTATATTAATAAGTACGCGGAATATACTTAGTAATACTCAGAATATGGATTGTATGATGTATTGTAAGTGAGAACAATGTAACACAAAGCTTCACTATTATTAAGAATAATACGAGTGATCTTGCTTATCACTAGGGTTATACCTTGAAGCATACGTACTAAGAACAATGACCTAGGATCTCCTTTTATAGCACAAGGAGTCCTTTACAAGTTAAGTATAATGCTAACAATATAGAATATATAAAAGATCTTTTCTATACTTATCTATTTACGACTACATAACAATTATCCTAATAGCAGTGGTAATAATATGTACTAGCAGTGGTAATGTGTTTCCACTGCTAGTGCATTCTTCAGTAGTGTCTTCCACAAGCCTATCAGTGGTATCTGTTAGCTTTATTCCCAAGAATTCACCTCTTTGCTATGGCCCATGCTGGTATATTTTTCTTAACTCTTTGGCCCCAATAACATCCCACACTTTTGCGCAAGGGAGACCCATGACTCGCTCTCTTTTAGGGGGTGCTGATGAGGATGGACCAGCTGGTTGTGGTGGTGCTGCAAGGAGTGCTTGAAGAGGTGGAGCTGTGAGTGGTTCTATTGGTGTTATCTTAGCAAGGGGAGGAACTATCAACACTCTTGAGGAGGCTTCATCATCTGTGTCCTCATAAGGTGACACATAGCTTGGCATGGAGCTCAGTTCAGAACTTGTTCCTTTCATGAGAGCTTCTTGAGGCACTGGTTGGATGGTCGAAGGTCCAACATGAGCAGGATTTGTCCTCATAAAGGTGATGGATGTGTTTCTTGGAGGAAGATAGTTTTCTCATGCATTGTTTGAAGATGAACTCTTTGAAGAGTCTGATGAGATCTTAATGGGATTGCTTGAGTTACTCATTTTGATGATCTTTTATTTTTAGGAGAGAAATGTTTTTGGGAATGTGAGTGATATGTGTGGCTTATGGGTGATATGTTCTTAAATAGAGTTAAAGAGAAATCAGTAAGTTAAATGTTTGAAAGGTGTGAGTTGTTGTGGAGTAAATGAAGTCTTTGACTTAAGGTGGACGAGTAATGACTTGGAGTTGACTATTTGACTGGGTGATTAGCACATTGTATAATCACTGCCACTACATATCTTGTAAACACTTCTAGTTCTTACTAACCACTGCTAATCTTAACAAAGTTTCAAGTGTTTGGTTTGTGTTTGTGACATGCAGGTTTAAAGGAGCTTTTGTAACTTATGGAGCTTTTGGAGTTTGTACGAGTAGCTGAAAAACGAATGTGTGTATCTTTTGTAATCCTTCAAATTATTGCATGATATCACTATTTTTGGCTTAGATTTTGTTTCAGAAGTCTTAGTCAAAGGATTAGAGTGTTGGTAAAGTTTCCACTGCTAGTATATTTCTAACCACTGCTAGTTGTGGGCAACCCACTACTGGTGCAATTTTGATGAAAATGGAAATTCAAGGGGCTGTTCTGTAACATCTTGGTGATATCGTATTTAATCCCCAAATCACTGCCGGATCATTTAATTGATTTTTAAACACTTCCAATTGGCGCTCGACACAAACCCTAACCACTCCCAACTGATAATTTCACAAATCCCACATCTTTTACACAATGCTGACTGAATATTCCACAACCCACAACCTTGTCGCATATCTTGTTAAGAACAATCATTCAGAAGGATTCCATGAAATGATTGATTTCATCAAACACACTCATATTCACTATGCTTTAATTGCAGAACCTTTCATTGTTAAATCCTACATTCATCAATTTTGGTGGTTTGCTGAAATTCAGGAACGAGATGGAGAAGAGGTTCTTAGGACTGTTGTTGATGAGAATGAGATTCTAGTCACAGAGGAGGTGATTAGAGATGTTTTGAAGCTTGAGGATGCTGCAGGGATTATTAATTTGTCTAATGATGAGATAGTTGAAGGTTTGGAGAGAATGGATTATGAGAGAAGAGGGGATAGGATTAAATTCACAAAGGTATGTTTTCACCCCAATCGAAGTTTTTGATACTTACCTTGCTTATGTGTGTAAGAAACAAGACTACTGGTTTTGATGAGTTTCCCTCCAAAATCGCAACTTCTATCATATGTCTATCACAAGGGAGGGTATTTAATTGGTCTAGGATGATATTTGATGGTTTTCTGAAGAATATTAAAGACAAGGGGAAATACTACTTATATCCTAGGTTTGTTCAATTAACAGTGGACAATCAGATCACAGAACCCATTCCTTATAAAAGGGAGTATAAAGTACTTCATATGCTATCTAAGGTATTTGCACATATGAGGAAACAAAATCCAAATTTCTCAGGAACTCTTACACCATTATTCCCTCATATGCTTAACTTGCCAGACATTCCTGAGAATGAAGAGGTACCTGAAACACAACCCACACAAACCACTGATGCTGAACCCACTGCTACCACCTCTGCAACCACTGCTAACCCATCAGAACCCACTGCTGAACCCTTAACCTTAACAACAGAACCACAATTGATCTTAGTTCAAAGAATGAGGAAGAATGACACCAAGCTACCTCAGGCTGGTGTTAGTGGTGTAGTTAATGAGGCTGTCACAGGTGCTGAAGGTAACATGAGTGGAAGGTCTTTCACTACTGATTCAGGCTTAGGTGCTGAACAAGTCAGTGAAAACATCAGTAAGACCCAACCACTGGCAACTCCTAATGTGGAGAGTTCTCTTGAGCTCAACACAGGTGGAGGAATCCCTAGCCAACTGGCTACATCAGGGTGCATGGATGATCAGCTAGGTCTGATGCCATGTTTTCTTCACCCCAGGATTCACCTCTCGGAGAAGGTTACACAGCTTGAAGTGATGAGGGTAGTTGGGGATATAATAATGAATTGACGGGTACTGAAAATGTACATGATGACTTTTCCAAGGATCCACCTCTCGGACCAGGTCACACAGGTCGAAGTGGTGAGGATATTATTGAACTATTAAATGAATTGACGGCTAAATGTACCAAACTGGAAAATACAATCACTGGTCTTCAGGAACTTGTAGTCTTTCAAGCTGGAACTATCAGAAGACTAAAGCATAGGGTAACTGTATTGGAAAGAATAAGGAGACCATGGATTGCTGCTTCTAGGAGAGTCAAGAAGGTGAATAAGAAGGCTACCTCCTCAAAGGATCAAAGTTTAGAGGATGTATCCAAACAGGGGAGGAGTATAAGCAAGGATTCAGGGGAGGATTTAAACTTGGATGTTGATCTGGATTTGGAAAGTGGAGATCATGGTGATGACTATATGGTGACTGACAAGGAAGGAAAAGAAGCAGTGCTTTAAACTTTGAAGGTTGTAGCTGAAGATAAAGAGGAAGAAGTTGTGCAGGCAACAACCACTACTATTGTTGCTGAATCCCCTGCTAGTACAAAAGAAACCACTGCTGCAACCTCTGAGGTAATTTTATCCACTGTTACTTCAGATACACCTATTGCTATTACAACCACTGCTACCATAATCACAACCACTGTCACACCACCACCCAAGTCTAAGGAAGTTGAGAAGGAAGTTGTTGGTACACTGTTGAACTTAAGTAAAACCTTATCAAATCCTTAACCTGTTATTGCACCTGTTCCCATTATACTTAATCCTACTAGACCTAAACCCTTGGGAAGTTTGAAGATTGGTGAACCTGTAAAGACTAAAGTGGTTTAACCAGATATTGTAAAGGGTAAAGGCATTGCAGAACCTGAAGAAGAAGAAATTGAATTTGATAGTAGGGAGGAGCAGATTGCACATGATCATGAAATGTCTAAGAGGTTACAAGAAATGTATGAGGCTGAAGATCTGGCTTCAGAAAAGAAGAGAATAGAAGATGAAGAAGCTTCTAGGAAACTGATAGAAGAATGGAATAATGAACAACCATTACTTCAAGCTTCTGAAATGATAAAGACAGAGTGGACTGATCATGAATGGGGACAATTACACATTGATACAAGGTCTAAGGTTTTGGCTGAGAGGATGAGACAATTGAAGAAGGAAAGAGTTGTTAAAAATTATCAAGCTAAGAAGAATAAACCTCCAACTAAGCAAGTAATGAGAAATAAAATGATGAAGTTTTTTAGACATATGGACATGCATATTAGTGTAAATTTGAGAAAATGTTCATATGAAGAGGTTGAGGAGATCTATCAATCTTGTAAAAGAATATGTGATGACTTCATTCCTATGAATTCTAGAAAGAAGATGAGTGGATAAAGAACAGCCAAAAGAGAAAAGCATCTATTCAGGAAGAGTCTAGTTCTAAAAACAAAAAGTGGATGAAGAGATGGAGAAGGAAGAAAGAATGAATCTGTATCTTATAGTGTGTGATCCACCTGAAGAACCTATTAATCCTACACTAGTAAGATCTATTCATCCAATTATGGATTGGCAGATAGTCACAAAAAATGATAGAGAAATGATTGAAATTACAAGAGCTGATGGCTAGAAAAGTACATATTTCAATTTTGGATGTTTGTTGTTTTGTATGTCTAAAGTTGATCTTGAACAATTGTGGAAGATTATGGAATTTAGATATGGTAAGTTTGGACCAAGTGGTAATTTAGCAAGGTTTGTGTGGACAGCTGTGAAGAACTTTTGTCAACCCAATCCAGAAGAGAAATTTTAGGAAGACTGTGATGTGGTTGAATGGATGTTATATCAAACCTGTACAGTACATGCTGTGCAGACTACACAGGAGACGTTTTTCATGTTCATTGATAAAGACTATCCATTAACCAAGAATGTAGCCAGAAAGATGTTGGAAGCCAAAATTGATCCACAGGGGACAAAGCCTACAAATCCTATGATTGACCAATTGTTCTTGAAGATTGAGAAGATTGCAGATCTACAAGGTCATCTAGCCCTTAAAGGCAAGTCTCAAGGAAGATTAAAAAGAATGGCAAAAAGATCTAAGGCTACTGATAAAGAGTCAGGATCTAATAAGGAGACTAAGGAGGCTGCTGGGTGTTTGGATACATCCTCCAAGTAAGAAGTTTTGAGCTTAAAGGAAACTTGATAATTCTGTTAGAACATATCAAGTTTAAGGGAGGATTGTTGGGTTTCAGGTTCCAATGAAAGGAATTATTCTAAGTGTGGAAC
Organism: Chrysanthemum seticuspe; assembly: GCA_019973895.1. NCBI lineage: Eukaryota > Viridiplantae > Streptophyta > Magnoliopsida > Asterales > Asteraceae > Chrysanthemum > Chrysanthemum seticuspe. The sequence continues at coordinate 60,988,226 of BPTQ01000002.1, forward strand.
CACTGCCAGCACAAATGAAACCACAGTCAAAAGAAATGTAACCACTGATGAAGACAAACCATGGCTAGTAGTAATAGTGATCCACTGCTTATGTAACAAAGCACTGCTAGTATTGTTAAGTCAGTTTAAGATTTGTATTTAGATAATTATAGTAAAGATATTTATCTTGTAGGTTATGTATTGTATATTATATAGGACTCCTTAGCCTATAAAAGGAGGTCCTAGGTTAGAGTTAGATATACGTGTTAGATATATCTAAAGTCAATACACTTCAAGGTTGTAAAACCCTAATACTATTCAGAGTATTCGTATTAATATAATATTGTGGTGTTGAGTGTAATCAAAGTATTATTCTTAAGATTAAACATTAAATTTCGCGTAGTGTTTAATAGTTTGTTTTAATTAAGTCAGCTTCTATAAATGATCGTTTGCTCAATTGGGATCAACACAATTAAATGAGTTCCTTTGGTGAAATTAAAGAGGTAAGTTTCTGCATAACTCTGTTGAAAGCCTAGTGATAAAAGAAAAGTGGTTCACTTAGTGAACCGTTGTTATTTTGGTTGTTTAAGTCTATAGAATGATTTCTTGAGCTTGCAAATTGTGTTTCGAGAGAATTATGTGTAGTATCCTTGTGGGAGAGTCATGTACACCTACTCATTCAAATCTCCTTGAAGAAAAACATTTTTTATATTAAGTTATTCAATGAACCAAATTTTATGTGTTGCAACAACTAATAATGCCCTTACCGAGACCCTTTTGGCCATTGAAGCAAAGGTTTCTTTGTAGTCAATACCCTCCATTTGAGTGTATCCTTTAACTACAAATCCTGCTTTGAACCTCTTAATTGAACCATCTACATTGAAGTTAATTCTATAGACCTAGTTGCTACCAATTGGAGACTTACCATCGGGTAAGGTAGTGAGTTCCTATGTGAAGTTAGACTCTAAAGCTTGTATTTCCTTTGCATTTTACGCACCTAGGATCTTTTGATGCTTGAGAATAAGTGTGTGGTTCAACCGTGTTATTTATTTTGTTGATTAAATGCCTTGTTGATGGTGTGTGTATGTTTGTGTAGTTTATGAAGTGTGTGTAATGGTGTTTGGTGATGTTGTAAATAAGAGATTTTGGCATTGTGCATTGATAATTAGTGAGCTTGGTTGATGGTTGTTTAGTTCTAGTTGAGACCCTTTAAGGGAGAGGTAGTTGAGGAGGTAAAGGTTATGGTTTAGTGGTGTTTGTGTTGATATGAGTAATGATAGGAGTGTTTAGAGTTGTATTTGTTGGTGCGGTGGCTATAGTGTTTTGAGATGTGATTGGGTTGCTGAAGTATCAATAGTGTAATGGTTTGGTGAGGTTGTGTAGGATGTTGTGGGAGTGGTATTAATGGTTGTAGGGATAGGAAGTGTGGGTAGGTTTGCACTTTCATGTGTGGTAGTAGGATTAGAATTATGTGTTTGAGTTGGTGGTTGAGTAAATAGAAATTCAGTTTCATCGAATTGGACATGTCTGCTGGTTATGGTTTTGTTTGTAGTAGGGCATATAAAACATAACCCTTTTGTGTGAATGAATAACCAACCAAGATGGTGGGAATGGACCTTTGTTCAGATTTATCTAGACTATGGTGGTGTACAAAATCTCTGCAACCTATGATTCTGAGATGGTCAAGTGCTGATAGTTTTTAGGGTAATCTGTTGATGAGATAAGTTGCTTCAAGCAAACAATATCCCCAAAAATGGTTTGGAAAGTGGGAGTGGATGTTTATACCTCTTGCAATTTCAAGCAAACAATATCCCCAAAAATTGTTTGGAATTTTGTAGAGTGTTTGGACATGAGGTTTAGTGTAGAATGTCGTGAGTTGTGAAGTAATTTGTCAGTGATGCATTTAGTAATTTTGTGCCATTATCACTTATAGTTTTGATTGATGTATTGAAATGGTTTTGCACATAGGGACAAAAGGCTTTTATGTTAGATGTGGTGTGTGTTTTGTTTGGCATTAAGTAGGTCCAAATGGATTTTGAATGGTTACCTATCATTGAAAGAAAGTATTTGCATTTGTTGATTGTGGTGTGTTTGTATGGTCCCAAAACATCAATGTGAAGATCAAACATATGTGTTACATAAGATGAGCTAACATCGAAAGGTAAGGCATGTTGTTTTGCAGGTAGACATACATCATAAACTGAGTGAGAATGACATTTGAACAAAGGTGAATGAGTTTTTATTTTCTTAAGTACACAAAAAGAAGAGTGTTCTAATCTTGAATGCCACAGTGATAGATTGGTGTTGCTATGTAAAATGGTAGATGAGACTGTGTGACTTGAGGGTGTTGATGAAATGAAGTATAGACCATCATAAAGGGTGTCATGTGAAATCCTCTTTTTATGGTCCTGAAAATGCAATATGAAGTAGTGAGTGTGATCGAAATAGATGTACCATGAATTAGTTTGCTCATCGAAATTATGTTGTATATGAATGAGGGTATATAAAAGACATTGTGTAGTGTAATGTTGGCGTTAATGATGACTAATCCATATGTTGTAACTTTGATGGTTTGGCCATTGGGTAGGGATACAAGTACTTGTGTGTTGAGTGTGTGAATATTATGTATTAAGGTGAGTGTAATTGAAATGTGAGTTGTTTCCCCATTATCAATTATCCAAGCATCTTTAAGATTGTGATTAGAGTAGCAATAAACTCATGAATTTTAAGACTTTTAAAGGAAAATATAACTTGAAAGAGATTCCGTAGATTTTTTTGAAGCATAAGCATAACCTGACTTAGCTAATTCTTGCAGACACATGATTGCTGGCATTCTATGATGAGTTCTAAGGAGATTATGATGCAGTTGGTGCAGCAATTTGTGACTTCGAGTCCTCTTGACCAACTACCATGTTGACAGTTCTTGATGACCTCTGATCATGAGATGGTTTAGTGAACTTTGGTGGTTGATATTTGCCATGAAAAGGGTGTCCCACTGATTATCCCACAATTTTGTAACATTCCTCTCTACAATGCCCTTATTTTCTATAACTTACACGATAGATGCCTTTCCTAAAAGTAATCATCCTCTCAAAACCAGTGTTTGGGTTATGACCATTTCTCATATTTTTGTTGGTGTTTGGGTTTGACTGTCTTGGTGGATTGAACCTCTGTGCAAAACTAGTTGATGGCCTTAAGTAATTAGTATAAGAGTTTAGGATGGTAGAAGACATAGGCTTTGAATTGGATCCCTCTCTTTGCTTCTCTTCTTGTCTCATTATAGTGTAGGCCTTAACAACTAATGATAATGGTTGCATAAGCAGAATCTTCCTCTGACATTGAGTGCCCCTCATCCAACCCCATTAGAAACTGAATCAATCTTTTCATTTGATCTCTTTCACCATTGATCCTTCCATTCTCACAGTTGTAAACACAGAGACACATGTATGTAGCTTCGAAAACACCATATTCATCCCATAAACCTTTCAATTTGTGATAATAAACTTCAAAACTGAATTCTCTTGTTTCAACTGAACCATATCATTTGTTAACTGAAAGATTCTATATCCATCAATCTGAGCATAGTGTTCTTGTAGTTCAAGGCACAGTTTTGACACAGAGTTTATGAACTTTAAATTGTTGCTTTATTGTTGACTAACCGTGTTCATTATCCAAGATATCAACATATCATTGTTCCTCTCCCATATTGCTCTAAGATCAGACTCCATTGATGGTTCAAGAAACTCACAGTTACAATCTACATCTTGTTCTCTGCATTTAGGACAATCATGATTGATCTTTTCCGTGAGCTATAATTGTTTGAGCATGTTAATTTCTTTGAAAGATGATCAGCCCGGTGTAAGAATAGTGGGTAGTAAAATGTGATTTCTTCAGTGTATGTGGTGGTTGTTGTGGTGGTTGATGATGTTCCCGCCATTTTTCTCCCTTCAAACAAAAAGAAGTGCTTTTTTTGCGAAGCGAAGAAGTGCTTTTTTAGTGATGATTTAAAAATGAGTTGAGTTGATAATCACGTTCTTGTTGCTATTTTGATTAAGAAATAGTGCGATTTGATTCATGTTGGTGGTTAAATATGGTGAGTGGTGGATTCTTATGGTGGTTTGAGTTTGTTACGGTGGTGAAACTTTGTTACAAGTTCTTTAAGTTTGTTATTTACGGCGGAATTGGGTGGTTGTATTAAAGAAAATGAGAGTATTAAAGAAAATGAGAGTGGAGCCATATTGAGAGGAAAATTTGTTAGCTCTCATTTAAAAATGTGAAATACAGTGTGCTATTTATAGCACTAAAGTCAAACTGAGAAAATCAATCATCTACATTTCTACACTATTGTATACTACTGCTTTTATACATTATTACTACAGCTACATGTTAGGATTTAGTAAATCCAGTTATTAAAGACTCGGTCACCTTAAGTATATGTAATCGTTAGAAAGCTCGTAGTCGTAGATTATTTAGTGTTTAGTAGTATTTAGTTATGTAACACCGTGGAGGAAGGACGGGTCTTTACCCACTGTATTCCTGATCCGCAGCCCGTAGGTGGCGATTTATGTAAGAACTATAAATACTCTCTACCTCCCAAGGTAGAGAGTTGGAGCTTATAATAAGATTTTTTCTTTCTCTCACTAAAGTTCCCAACCTCTAACTTTCTCTCTCTAAAACCTCTTGTATACGCCTCTTTGATTATTGGTTTAGTATGTTTGTGAAATCCAATATGTTACAAATGGTATCAAGAGCTATGGTTTGATCATCTCTCTTACATAAACTTGGATTTCTAGTGGTTTTAGATGGTTTTTGAGGTTGAAAAAGTTTAGTGGTTTTTGCATCATTTGGATCATTCCTAGTGTTAAAGTTTGAATTTTGGGTGTACTTTTGTGTGTAGAATCATTGTATGTGCTTGGGTTTTGATTTGGTAAGCTTGAATAACTGTGGTTGACCTTGTTTTAGATTGAAAAGTGTGTTTTTAAAGTTTTTCTTGCTAGCGACTTGGTTCTCGTTGTGATTTTCATAGTAGCGACTTGCTTCATTAAAAGTTAGTGAGTTACAGTGTTAGTTGTTAGCGACTTGAGCCTAGCGACTTGTCTATTGAGACAAGCCGACAAATAGTACAAGTTAGTGGATTCTCCACTACGGCTAGTGTCACACCCCCAAATTACCTGTTTTGCAACGGAATGGAATTCCTGGGGATTGACTGTCATAGCATCACAATCACAGTTATATTGAACGACCTAAAGTGTCGTTTGGAAAATACATCGTTTGATTTAATAAAACAATCAGAGTTTACAAAGTAGGTCCCAAATGAAAATCAACTTGTGCGGAAATAAGTTTGTTACAATTCAAACGATGTTTTAAAGTACATAAAACACAAGTGAGACGCGTCGTCATCACGACTCCATGAAGTCCAAATGCATGCCATGAAGTGAATGCCTTAGATACCTGAGATAAAAACATGCTAAAAAGTGTCAACACAAAGGTTGAGTGAGTTCATAGAGTTTGTTTTGAAATGTAAAGCCTTCCAAAATCGTTTATGCAGCAAAGGCATTGTAAATCCACCCAGTTCCAAGTTCCGCCCATAGAAAACTTGCAACCTGTGTATTCACAACCCACTGCCAAAATGTGTATAGTTTATGTTCAAACATATGATTTCAAATGAATTCACAATAGTACCTAACTCGACGTAGAACGATAGCACTTAATCAATAAAACTAGACCTAATGTATCAGTAGTCAACTGATTTAGAACATTATACGACGTAGAACCATAGCACATAATCAATAGCACCTAACTCAATGTATCAGTAGTCAACTGATTTAGAACGTTATACGACGTAGAACCGTAGCACGCAAACAAGAACAATAGATATAGTATAACCTTTGATTTAGAAACAATGGTAATCATAGTAGCATTTAGCCTTAAAAATCTAAAGTACTTATGAAAAATAGTTAAGCATGTATCTCCCCCAAAACAGTACAAAACAATTGAAAGTGGGGCTATGAAAACTCACTTGATAAACTGGAATGATGGCAAGAGTGAGTACACTGAGGTATAATGTGATGCTTTAACCGGGACCTATTACGAATGATATGATATGTAATGAGTTGCAATGTAATGTTATGCATGCATTTCGTATGTTATTTATACCATTTGCGAGTTTTGAAAATATCACTTATCGTCGAAAAATACTCTTTTGACGTCTTGACCCTTCAAAAATGACTTTACAAGTATTTACGTCAAAATGTCATCCTACAATGGTTTTATAATGATTTATGGTGAAATTATCACTTTTCGTCGTAAAACAATGTCGTCGGAATTTTCATGAAATTAACAAAAATGGCTCCGAAAAACTAGTCGTAAAATAGTGTACGTCGATCGTTAGAGAACGAACTCGACGGTTTTAGAAAGTTTGTATCGAAATCTAGAAGTTTCAGTTCAGGAGTTTTCGCCATAAAGGTCTCGAACATAAAGATAATAAGGGTTAAAGATAGTAATTTTGGCAAATTGTAGTGCAAAAAGTGAGTTTCGGCCAAGTTTAAACATCCGTAATTAAGTTATTACAACTCCGCTATACAAACGGCTTGTCGTTTTGAAAAATATGCTCGGTGATCTTAATTTTACTAGAAGACAATTCGTTCCAAAAAGTTCCATATCATGGTTAAAAACAGCCGCTAACATGGTCGTTACAGCTACCGTAACACTTGTATCGTAAAATAATATAGTTTTTCAGAAAATAATAGTTACGGCAATTTTATGAAAACGTGCATATCTTTGTCGTTTCAAATCCGTTTTCTACGTATAATACGTCCTTAGCTTCGTATCAAAGTATACTAATATATTTTTGACAAGTCGAAATAATTTGTGAAGCTTAAGGCTCGTTTTTGACTCGTACAAGAAAAATATAGTATGCTGAAATTTCTGAAAATTATATATTTCGTCGTCAAACTTGTAAAATCCATAACTTCTTCGTTATAACTCCGTTTTAATCCGTTCAAGCGGCCACGGATTCGTTTTAAAGTATATTTTCTAAATATCAAGGCCAAAAAGTCGTGCCTACTGTCGGTTTTTCCAGAAAATCAAAACAAGGACAGAACATATTTTATACGTATCGAAAATAGTTTTTCTCGGACAAAACCTATTCTAATCCCTTCAAATCAACTCCAAAGCTAATCTAATCCTACCATACACCTTCTTAGGGTGTCATGGGTTCCTAATCACCATCAAGACCAATGAATACCAAGGGGATAATTATAGGATGACCATATATATATAAAACTCCAAAAATCAAGTAAAAATGGTATAAATCACATATGTCTTGCATGTTTGCTCCAAAAATGAAAAGATACATATGAGATGATAAGGAAACATGAAAAATGAAAGAAACATGCTTACAAGTGAATATGATGAGGTGCAAGTAACAAGGTTAAACCTAAACACTCTTGGTTTTTATTTCAAAACCTTATAAAGAGTATTAACTAGATTAATTAAACACTTGAGAAAATTTTTGATGATGATCCCTTTGAAACACTCTTGATGGCCGGTTGGAGAGGAACCAAAAGAAGAGAGAAAACTTCTACTAACACTTGTGAAATGTGAGGATAATGAATGAGAAAAAAAATGTCTAAGTATGACTTTATGAAATGTGTAAAATTATTACCAATCAAGTTCCATACTCCCATTTATTACTAACCCTCCCCTTGTCGGCCAAGGGGGGAGGGATGTAGATATATATATATTTTTTTTTTTTATAAACTTGTATAAGTATAATTTGTGTAATTATTTGACCAAAAGTGTAAGTAATTGTGTAGAAAATGTACAAGTAAAGGTAAATGGAAATTTTTGGTACAAGTAAGTTTTTAATAGATCAAAATAGAATGTAATGAGATAATAAAAATTGTAAAAATACATTCCTTGTGAAATTTGAGTGGTAAAATAATTATCGTATAATTTTTAAGAAAAACGTCGTAATAATTTAGCTTTAACGATTTATGTACCAAATGAATTTAAAACACTAGGTAAAGTCAAAATATAGTTTTTATAACTAATGTAAGTATAAAAATATGTCGGGATCATTTTTGAAAGTAACGGATTAAATGTTTAAAATAATAACTCACGCGATAACGTTTATTTAATATAAAAATTACGCGATTCAAGTGAAATGAAATGTCATGAATGAACTATTATGATGCAAATGAGGTTAATGAAATGTAGACTAATCTTAGTCCATATGAAATGTACGTGATGTTATGATCATGAATTCACCGCTAAACCTTAAAGGTTACGCGAATTTGAAACACGTAAACCAAGTTTACGATAAATGTTGAAATAGTGAGGCATAAATTGTGTCGAGAAATGACCTGAAAGTACGGGTTGTCACAGCTAGCGACTTGGTGAGGTTAGCGACTTGCTTCAAAAATTGTTAGCGAGTTGTTGTGTAAATTGTTAGCGACTTGATCTTAGCGAGTTGTTCTTTAGCAACTTAACTGTGTCTAGCGACTTGGTGCTTAGCGACTTGGTGTTAGCGACTTGGACCTTAGCGAGTTGCTCTTTAGCGACTTGACTGTGTAGCGACTTGGTGCATTAGCAACTTGAGTCCAGCGACTTGGTACTTAGCGACTTGGTGATTAGCGACTTGGTTCAAGAATTCGTAGCGACTTGGTTGATTTTTTTTTGTAATACGGTTTTCTCTTGATTTAGTAAAATCCCGTGAAAGAATCTATTTCCCGGTTTAATCATAGAGTTATAAAATCCCGTTTAATCTGTTAACATGTCTACCAACGTACCTACAATCATCTCCACTGTTGCTGAGGATGTTCAAGAAGCTGGTTCAGATACTCGTCCACCCATGCTTGACAGAACTGACTACGACTCTTGGGCAAAACGAATCAGATTGTACTATCTTGGAAAGGAAAACGGAGTCAACATTCTCAAGTCTATTGATGAAGGACCTTATCAGATTGAGACTACAAGAGACTTAATTGATACAGCTGCAGATGGAACAATGATCTATGGAATTGACAGACCAAAGACGTATGATGAGCTCAATGATAAGGAGAAAAAGAGATTCGATGCTGACATCAGGGCTTCTAACATTATACTTCAGGGTCTTCCAAAAGACATCTACAAGCTTATCAATCACAACACTGAAGCCAAGGCAGTTTGGGATAATGTCAAAATGCTTCTCTCAGGTTCTGAATTAACCAAGGAAGACAGAGAATCACAGCTGTATGATGAATTTGAGCATTTTAAGATGAAGCCAGAAGAAAGTGTCTATGAGTATTACTTGAGATTCCACAAGCTTGTGAATGATATGAGGAACATCAAAATGACCATGCCAAACATTCAGCTGAACTCAAAGTTTGTGAACAACATGAATCCCGAATGGCATAAGTTTGTCACCTCTGTGAAGCTAACCAAAGGATTGAAGAACACCAACTATGAGCAACTTTATGCATTCCTTCTTCAGAATGAGAGACATGCTATGTTTGAAAAAAAGATTCTTGAACAGTTCAAAACCAACCAGGGAGAAACAAGTTCGTCAAATGACTCTACAGCTTTTTACACCAATGTTGTAATTACTACCAAAGCTTCTCAAGTCATACCCACGGGTGACGGAAATCACAAACTCATTCCCGATAGTTCTTAGAAAAAAAGTTTGTATCGTACAGAGAGTAAGACTTCTTCCTTACGTATTTCAACGAGTATCAACCACAAGAAGTTAGGAAACCAATCGAAGTGTCTCCACTGTTTGAATACGGTAAGCCCTAAGTAC
>BPTQ01000002.1:60999985-61028094 GCA_019973895.1 Chrysanthemum seticuspe
GAAAGTTTCCCATGATCGTGTCATTGAGCTTGAAAACAAAAACTCAGAACTAAGTGAGAAAATTGATCAGGATGATCACGATAATTTGGTAAAACATCTTTCTAAACTAGAAGTTGAACATTTTGATTTACAACTAAAATATCAACACCTTAAAGAAAATGTCAAAACCTCAAATATCAAGACATCCTCAGATGTTCCAGAGTTTGATGCAGTTTTTCAGATAAACAAACGTGATGAACAGATTCAAGCTCATTGTAACACGATCAGAAAGTTGAAAGCCCAAATCTCTCAATTAAAGGGTGAAAAGAACAATGTGACTGGCTACCAAATGCCTCCTCCTTTAGATTCTCAGTATTCTCAAACTTTTCATCTTCAAAACTTAGTTAATGCTTTACAAAAAGAAAACGAAAGTTTTCTAGAAGAAAATGAAAAAGTTAAACGACACTTTAAAGAGTTATATGATTCAATGAAAATCACTCGTGACAAAAACAACGAAAGAATAACGTCTTTACAAAAAGAAATTGAGAATCTGAGGAGTCAGGAAAAGGGGAAACTGCCACTTGTTTTTAATGAGAATGTTGCATCAAAGTCATCCACTGACTGCAAATATACTATGACTGTTAGATACATTCCTCCTCATCTTAGGAATAATGAACTTGTGTTTCATAACTATTGTGCTCACCTTAAGGATAGTCTATAATGTCTCCGTGAGATTGTAGAACAGGATTTCATAAATAAGCCTCTTGATAGAGAAATTAGGTTTGCTTGCATTCAGGCCAAACGATCTCAGGAGCTGCTAGAATGTTTAATTGCAACATATCCTAAATCCTTAGGTGCGAAAGGTAAAGTTGTGATGCCTTGTTCTATGCCTAGTGCCAAGCATACAAACCATTCTATGCCCAGTTTTAAGAAAGTGAACACTAATGTACCTTCAAGTAGTTCAGATCCCTGCACGTCTAGTTCAGGAATGCAAAAAGTATATCAACCAACTAATGTTCCCATAATTCCCTCTACAGGAGTAATCAGTGACATTAAAGCAAGCGGGTGAAAGCCTCCAGGCAATACCAAGCAAGATAGGACCTCGCAAGCTAAGAATGTGCATTGGAAGAAAGTAGAAGACCAACCTAGGAACTTTAAGTCTGTGTTGAATAAGACGAATCGTGTTGATTCTAGTGTTAGCTCTAAGCGTACCGTAATTAATGCGAATTCTGCTACTTTTGGCAAAACATGTAATGATGATTGCGTGGTTTCTGTTACAAATCTTGAATGTGGTGTGAATGATTTGTCTAATGTTGTTGAATGCCCTGCTAAAATTGTTAATGTTAAAATTCAAGCTAAAAAGGCAAAAAGGCAAAGGCGAAAGAAAGTCAGAAAACAGTGGAAACCCACAGGAAGGAAATTTAGTAATATAGGTTATCAATGGATACCTACTGGGCGTAAGGTTAATGAGTTTGGCCCTAAATTTGCTAAGTCAATGCCCACTAGAAAATGGATGCCTACTGGTAGAACTATTCCCTTAAGAAGTGAACATACGTTGAATAGGTCAAATATGGACACTAGCACTGCATCTATTTCTAATGAGTCCATTGTTTCTACCTCTGATGTGGGTGTTCCAATCACTGTTACTAACCCAATGGAACCCATTCTTGCATAGGGATCCCAATTGTCCAGTTATCCATTCTTGTATGTGTTTAACTGCAGATCGTTCAAATTGTTCTGTGGTACCTGGACTCAGGCTGCTCCAAGCATATGACTGGAGACCGGTCACGGCTCATGAACTTTGTGAGCAAATTCATCGGAACTGTGAGATTCGGAAACGATCATTTTGGTTCTATTATGGGTTATGGAGATTACGTGGTTGGAGATAGTGTGATTTCCAGGGTATATTATGTTGAAGGTCTTGGACATAATCTATTTTCTGTCAGACAATTTTGTGACTCAGATTTAGAAGTGGCCTTCAGAAAACATACTTGCTTTGTTAGAGAACTTGATGGTGTGGAACTTCTCAGAGGAACTCGTGGTTCAAACCTATACACCATCTCTATCGAATATATGATGAAATCTTCACCCATCTGCTTGCTGTCAAAGGCTTCCAAAACTAAGTCATGGCTATGGCACCGTCGTCTCAATCACTTGAACTTTGGTACCATAAACAATCTTTCCAGAAAGGACTTAGTAAGAGGATTACCCAGATTAAAGTATGAAAAAGATCATCTTTGTTTAGCTTGCCAATTTGGAAAAAGCACAAAATATGCCCACAAACCAAAACCCACAAACTCAGTAATGGAAGTTCTTCATACCCTGCATATGGACCTGTGCGGACCAATGAGAGTGCAAACGATAAATGGGAAGAAATACATTCTAGTAGTTGTTGATGACTACTCTCGATTTACTTGGGTAAAGTTTTTGAGGACAAAGGATGAAACTCCAGATGTCATCATGAAACTTATCAAACAGCTTCAGGTTCGACTCAACAATATTGTTAGAATTGTTCGAACTGACAATGGCACAGAGTTTGTTAACAAAGATTTAATTCAGTTTTATGAAACTGTTGGAATCAGTCATCAAAGAAGTGTTCCACGTACTCCTCAACAGAACGGTGTAGTTGAAAGACGAAATCGAACTCTTATGGAAGCTGCAAGAACAATGCTAATTTATTCAAAGGTTCCAATGTTTCTATGGGCTGAAGCCATTGCCACTGCTTGCTACACCCAAAATCGTTCCCTTATTCACACATCTCATGGAAAAACTCCATATGAACTTGTCCATAAACGAAAACCTGATCTATTCTACCTTCGTGTGTTTGGTGCTTTATGTTACCCAACTAATGACGGTCAAGATTTAGGTAAACTAAAAGCTAAAGCGGATATTGGAGTACTTGTAGGTTATGCACCAAACATAAAAGGATACCGAATCTACAACAACAGAACCTGAAATATCATGGAAACACTTCACGTTACGTTCGATGAGCTGACCGGTCAAATGGCTCCAGGACAATCCAGTTCTGGACCCGCATTTCAACCTTTATCCAATAGTCCTATCAGTTCTACTCTTGTTTCTAATCTCTCACGAGCAACTCCTTATGTACCTCCTTCAGAAGATGATTTGAAGAAATTATTTGATCCAATGTTTGATGAACACTATGAACCAAGTGCTAATGATATGTGAGTTCCATCAACAGAGGCTGCCTCTATCCCTGTCAGTGAAGTTAACCCTTCAGTTTCAATGTCATTAAGTCAAGAAGCGCCTGCTGCTGATCACTCTGTCTCATCAACAAATCATCAGTCATCGAATGTACACAATGTAAATGTTGTTGATGTTACAGATGATGAAAACCCTTTTGCTCCTCCAGAAGATGAACCCTTTGAGAATATATTTGCTCCTGAATCATCATCAGAACCATCTTCTTCAGGAGATATCGACTCTGCTACTTCAGTTCCTCAACAGCAACCACATGAACACCTTAGAAAATGGACACATGATCATCCATTAGACAACATCATTGGAAACCTTTCCTGTCCAGTATCCACACGGAAACAACTTGAAACCGATGCCTTATGGTGCTTCTTCAACTCCGTACTCTCTAAGATCGAACCAAAAGACGTGAAAACTGCCATGAATGAAGACATCTGGTTCAATGCCATGCAAGAAGAAATTCATGAGTTCGATCGACTAGATGTATGGGAATTAGTACCTGCTCCAGATTGTGCAATGATCATTGCTTTAAAGTGGATCTTCAAAGTAAAACTTGATGAGCATGGTGATGTTTTAAAGAACAAGGCTTGATTGGTTGCAAAAGGATACTGTCAAGAGGAGGGTAGTGACTTTGAAGAGTAATTATCTCTAGTTGCTCGTATCGAGGCAATCAGAATCTTCTTGGCTAATGCTGCAAGTAAGAACATGGTAGTCTATCAGATGGATGTAAAGACGGCTTTTCTTAATGGATATCTTAAAGAAGCCGTATACGTCAGCCAACCTGAAGGCTTTGTGAATCCAGAGCATCCTACTCATGTCTATCGTTTGAAGAAGGCTCTTTACGATTTGAAGCAAGCTCCAAAGGCTTGGTATGATATGCTATCAAAGTTTCCTCTATCTACTGGATTCAGCAAAGGAGCAGTTGATCCGACATTGTTCACCAGAAAGTCAGGCAAACATTTAATTCACGTTCAAATATATGTTGATGATAGTATTTTTGCCTCGACTGACCCCAATGAATGTGATCGTTTTTCTAATGAAATGGGTTCCACATTTCAAATGTCAATGATGGGACAAATGTCATTTTTCTTGGGATTACAAATTTCACAAAGTCCTAGAGGCATTTTAATAAATCAATCTAAATATGCAAATAAGATTTTAAAGAAATTTGGATTTGATTCTAGTGACCCTGTTGACACTCCCATGATAGAGCGTACTAAACTAGATGAGGACCACTCAGGGATCATGGTAGACTAAACAAAATATCGTAGTATGATTGGATCCCTGATGTACCTCATAGCCAGTAGACCAAACATTCTGTTCGCTGTTTGCATGTGTGCTAGATATCAGGCTAAGCCTACCAAAAAGCACCTTGAAGCAGTTAAACGGGTCTTTCGGTATCTCCAAGGAACCATCAATATGGGACTTTGGTACCCGAAGGACACCGGTATGTCACTAACAGCCTATGCAGATGCTGATCATGCAGGATGTCAAGATACACGTCGAAGTACGTCTGAAGGTGCTCAGTTTTTGGGTGAAAAGCTTGTGAGCTGGTCTTCAAAGAAGCAAATGAGTACTTATATTTCCTCTACAAAGGCTGAATACATAGCCATGTCATCTTGTTGTGCTCAAATCCTATGGATGAGATCTCAATTATCTGACTGTGATAATAAAAGTGCTATTGCTCTCTCATGCAACAACGTACAACACTTAAGAGCAAAGCACATCGACATTCAACATCATTTCATCAGGGAGCAAGTAGAAAACGGTGTGGTGGAACTATATTTTGTGAGGACTGAATATCAGTTAGCAGACATCTTCACCAAAGCTCTTCCTAGAGAACGTTTTGAGTTTATCCTCCCACGACTTGGTCTAAAGAGTCTACAACCAGAAACACTAAAACGTCTTCAAAAGGAAGACAAGGATTAAAGGTCATTCTTCATCCATCTCTTGTAAATATCTTTTCGAAAAGCAAAATAGAAAAATATAAAACTCTCAAAAATCCATAAAAATTTGAAAAATCTTGAAAAATTCCAAAAAAATATTGTCATTTTGTCATGATTTTCTCGATTCGATAAATATCTACGATCTTAGTGCTATCAATCGAATAATGACACTGGACTTTAGATGTTGTTCGAATATTTAAAAAAATCAAAAAAATCAAAAAATATTTTTGGGAGAAAGTGAAACAATGGTTTATTGTCATTTCAGGCAATAACCCGCTTTTCAAAGAAAGAACAGAGCCATGCTTTATCTTGTTTTTCAAAACTCATGCTATGATTCTATAAACAATTACTTACTATCTAATGAAAACTAATTGCTTTGAAAAATAACTCGGACTCTATTTTTGAAAATCATCTGGACTCAACGTTTGTCAAAAATATCTATCTCTCAATCAACAACTTATGTCATTGATTGAGGGGAGAATGATTTCAATTAAATCAAAAGGTTATTCGTCATACAATTGTTTTCATAAGATACTCATGCATGTTTAATCAATGGATTTTAAAGTCTCATATCCGATTCTTATCAGTTAAAATGTTTTCATAATCAAGTCACAATTCTCCTCTAAAGCCTTTCAAAATCAATTTAAATCTACAGAGATCACAAATCTCAAATGATTTGATAATTGTGATCGGGGGAGAATTTGTGATTTAAATTGGATTTAAACTGATAATTCGGTAAATGGTTTCATAAGGATGTACAAGCTCTCCTTCCCACATGTGCCAAACGATTTTAAATTTTCCATGCACATGTTGAGGGGGAGCATCTATCTTAAACCACAAAGATTTGAAACGTGATCAATTTATTTCAATGTGCAGTCTTTTCCTAATATGTGCAAAACATTTTCAAATATCTATGCACATATTGAGGGGGAGCAACTATTTTGAAAACCACATTCTTTATATAGCTACTCTTAGATGCAAGCCAACCCCTCAAAGATGAAAATTATTTCTATTACAAAATGATGCTTGATGTACATGTTGAGGGGGAGATCTTGTTCTAAAAATATCAAAAACAATTCAGGTACAAAATGCTTTGATAATATATCACAAGTATCTGGATTGATTTTCAAAATGGTTTTCAATTGGTTCCAATGGCAGATGAACAATACCGAATAGACCGACCAACTTTAATTTATGTATGGTGATATAAGGACGATAAGGTTAGGTATTTATTCTCATGATCCGCCAGAACCGGAAGGATCTACCCAGGGACAATCCACTAGATAGTGTAGAAGTCCTTAGGTATATTGAAAAAAGGAGAAAAATGAGATATGGGAAGAGTGCAGACTGAGACAGAGCTAGTACTGGAGTAAACCCAACAAAGTTCTAGTTATGAAGTCTCGGTAAGCACTGAAGGGGTTGAAGAATGAAAAAGAATTAAATGTGAAAAGGGTGAAAAGAAATAGCCCTCCAATAATTCAACCTTAGGGCAGAAACCGGGTTCAATTCATATGCTACTGGTGGTTACCAAGGTAACATCGGTATTGAAGACAAGACGTCATGGACCCAGTGACGAACTGCACTTCAACTTCCCAAACCAATCATGTTCCTCTTAAAAGGTCTTGTTTCATTCTCACGGGGAACCGACATAATCTATCGACTTTCTCTTAGAGATTGTTGATATTGCAGAAGGAGACCCTCTCCCTAGTCTCCTGAAATAGGATCCAACTATGCACAATTGAGTTTAGAGCCACGAGATCATCTATAAATCTCATTAGGACACTTTCAATGAAGACTCTCTGATTCACACAATGTGGAAAGAGAGATTATATCTTATGAGTCCTACTCATTATCCTTGTGGTATTGCCAGAACATCTGAGTGATATGCTAACATATTCACAATGAAGATGGAAAGCCTTCTGGAGCCAACATCAAACAAGCTCCTGGTGGGTGGCATGTGAGATCTATCCAATAGATCAACCATGTGACAACTGAGCAGAAAAAATTGGGCGATTCAATCTTTTGAATCAATCCTGGTTCAGGTTATGGATTGACGGATACCTTTGAAAAACCGGTCGTTGTTCTTTAAAATCCTTTTCCTTAAAAGGTGTTTATGATTGATAATTGATTTTCTTTAAAACCTTCGTTGTATTGCAAAAATAATTTCTATTGAGTGGTACACGATTGTTTATCAAATCTCTTTTCATCAATCATTGAATCTCAATTCGCTGGTTCACTCACTCCGTGTTGTCTTCTTTGAGACGTTCTGGTTTGAGAACAGCTAGACCAGCTGCGAAACCCTGTCAAGGAAATTCTTCGGAATTATACCTGATCACAGGCAGTACTTGTACTGATCAACGGGGAACCGTGGGCCGTGTACCTCAACTTAACGAAAGTGATCAAAGACACTTTCGTGCACTTTATTGCTAACTGTTGTATGCAGGTACGTCCGACGTTTGCAGCTGATCATAATGAAGCGGTCAATCCATAGCCGCATGCTCACACTACACATTCATCTCTAAAGAAATCATGATAAGTGCATCAATGACTCTGATATTTTCACTCCATGCTTCTGCTACGCTGCTGCCAATATCATGAATCAACAAAAGCTTCCGCTACACTGATGAAGAAAAATCATGATTCAGAATGTGAGCATGTCGGTCCAAATTTCACAACATCACATAATACCGACACCACAATGCAAGAGTAAGAGATTTATGATAGCTGATGATCTCAAAGCTGGCTCAAAACTCATTATCACGTGGATCAATTAAAGACCTCCACATTGATTATCCAAACATGCAATAATGAATAATCAATGACTACGAGCTCCTGAGCAAAGAACTGCATCAAGAATGCAAGAACAATTTTAAATGTAATATATGTTTGTGTTCACTGTAATTTTGAGGTGATCTTGAGGTGACCTCCCTTAGGGGGAGATTGTTAGGATTTAGTAAATCCAGTTATTAAATACTCGGTCACCTCAAGTATATGTAATCGTTAGAAAGCTCGTAGTCGTATATTATTTAGTGTTTAGTAGTATTTAGTTATGTAACACCGTGGAGGAAGGATGGGTCTTTACCCACTGTATGCCTGATCCACAGCCCGTAGGTGGCGATTTATGTAAGAACTATAAATACTCTCTACCTCCCAAGGTAGAGATTTGGAGCTTATAATAAGATTTTTTCTTTCTCTCACTAAAGTTCCTAACCTCTAACTTTCTCTCTCTAAAACCTCTTGTATACGCCTCTTTGATTATTGGTTTAGTGTGTTTGTGAAATCCAATATGTTACACTACACGTCTTGCTTTTACTGCTATACACGGAGTTACTCCATGTATTGCTTGACGTAAAACAGAGAGTTGATTTTTTTCTGTCATTCGTTATCTTTTTCACGACTCGATAGATAATTTGATAAGCCAATGATTTTTTTTTCGTGTTTCAGAATACGGTTAACCAACATGTTAACTAATTGATTACGATAAATTGGATCAGATTTTGCAGAGACATATTGTGAACTTGATGAGATTATGAACTGGCATTGGCATGACCTCCTTTAATACTCTATAACTACAAAATTCATGTGAGGATGCTTTGTGGCCCGTATTTTCAAGTTATAAGCCATCTAGACGAACATGAACATTGAACTCCATTTTTTTCCTATTTTTCGAAAAGCATTGAACATTATATGCTTATACTAAAGACGGTTGTCGGTGAAACTTTAATATAATTTCTAGCAGCTGGTCGGTGGTTAAAATATAGGGATGTCGCAAACGTTGGTCGGTGCCATTCTTTGCCTCTGTTACGTTTTTTTTTTGGGTTTTGGGCCGATTGGGCTGGAAGTGGTGTTTGGACGTCTTGGGCTTCTTCAGTATTGTCACACCCCCAAATTTCCTGTTTTGCAGCGGAATGGAATTCCTGGGGATTGACTGTCATATCATCACAATCACAGTTATATTGAACAACCTAAAGTGTCGTTTGGAAAATACATCGTTCGATTTAATAAAATAATCAGAGTTTACAAAGTATAGGTCCCAAATGAAAATCAACTTGTGCGGAAATAAATTTGGTACAAGTCAAACGATGTTTTAAAGTATATAAAACCCAAGTGAAACGCGTCGTCACCACGACTCTATGATAAGTCCACATGCATGCCATGATGTGAATGCCTTAGTTACCTGAAAATACATTGCTAAAAGTGTCAACACAAAGGTTGAGTGAGTTCATAGAGTTTGCGTTGAAATGTAAAGCCTTTCAAAATCGTTTATGCAGCAAAGGCATTGTAAATCCACTCAGTTCCAAGTTCCGCCCATACAAAGCTTGCAACCTGTGTGTTCACAACCCACTGCCAAAATGTGTATAATTTATGTTCAAGCACATGATGTCAAATGAATTCACAATAGTACCTAACTCGACGTAAAACCATAGCACATAATCAATAGCACATGACTTAATGTATCAGTAGTCAACTGATTTAGAACATTATACGACGTAGAACTATAGCACATAAACAAGAACAATTGATATAGTACAACATTCGGTTTTGAAACGATGGTGATCATGATAGAAGTTATCCTTAAAAATATAAAGTACTTGTGAAAAATAGTTAAGCATGTATCTCCCCCAAAATAGTCCAAAACAATTGAAAATGGGGCTATGAAAACTCACTTGGTACAATGATGCGATGGCAAAAGTGAGTACACCGAAATGTAGCGTGAATCACTAAACTTGACCTATTATGAATGATATGATACATAATAAGTTATGATGTAATGTTATGCATGCAATTCGGATGATATTTATACCACTTGTGAATTTTTGAAGATAATGTTTATCGTCGAAATATATGTTTACAACATATCGTCATTTTATAAAATACTTTACAAGTATTTACGTTGAAACAACGTCCTACGATAGTCGTTTAGTGATTTATTGTGAAATTATAACCTTTCGTCGTAAAATAATGTCATTGAAAATTTCATGAAAGTGACTAAAACGGTCTCGAAAAGCTAGTCGTAAAATAGTGCACGTCGAGCGTTAGGAAACAAACTCAACGGTTTTGGGAAGCTTGTATCATTATCTCAAAGTTTTAGTACATGAGTTTTCATCCTAGAGGTCTCGAATATAAAGAAAATAGAGGTTAAGTATGGTACTTATGTCCCAAAATATAGTTTAAGGATGTTTTTCGGCAAAGTTTAAGCGACCGTAATTAATTCATTACAACTCCGCTAAACAAACAGTCGGACATTTTGGAAAATATACTTGGCGAACTTACTTTTACTAGAAGACATCACTTTATAAAAAGTTCTAAATCAATGTTAAAAACAACCTTCAACTTGGTCTCTTTGTTTTGCCGTAAAACTTGCCTATTAGAAATAATTTAGTTTTTCTTATATAATAAAGTTACGGCAACTTTTGTAAACGTGTATAATTTAATCGTTACAAATCCGTTTTCTATGTTTTAAAGGTCCTTAGCTTTGTATCAAAGTATACTAACATATTTTTGACAAGTCGACATAATTTACAACGCCCAAGCTTCATTTTTGACTCGTACAAAATAAACAATGTTTGCTGAAATTTCCAGAAATTTATAGTTTTCGTCGCCAACTTGAAAAATTCATAACTTCTTCGTTATAACTCCGTTTTAATCCGTTCAAGCGGCCACGGTTTCGTTTTAAAGTATATTTTCTAAATATCTAGGCCAAAAATTTTTACCTACTGTCGGATTTTCCAGATTTTGAAAATAAGGACAGACCCTTTTGCAAACTTGTCGAAATGAGTTTTTCTCGCGCCAAACCTATTCTAACCCATTCAAAACAACTCCGAAGCTATTCTAATCCTACCATACACCTTCTTAGGGTGTCATGGGTTCCTATACATCACCAAAAATAATATATAACAAGGAGTAATTATAGGATGACTTAAATATATATAACTCTTAAAGTCAATGTAAAAGTGGTACAAACATCATAAGACTTGCATGTTTTCTCAATAATGATGAAATGAATATGAAAATAAATATGAGATATGGTGATGAAAATAAAAAGCTTACAAGTAACTTGATGAGGTTAATAGAACAAAGGGTTTTTCCTAATCACCCAAGGTTTATATTGCAAAACATTAACAAGAGTGATACTAGTGTATGCAAAACTTGATTAGAGAAAAATTATTTGATCCCCTTCTTGGTTCTTATGGTTGCCGGTTTTGAGAGAGAAGAGAGGGAACAAATGGGTCTTGATCTTTTTCTTGTGAAATAATGAAGTGTATTTGGTTAATGAGTAATATACATTAAACACTTTAGAAGATATTTTGGCAACCAATGTGACTCACCCTCCCTTTGTCGACAAGGGAGGTGTAGTCATCTCTTATATGTATTATTTTTTTTTAAATGTTTTATGTGTAATTAGATGTAAATTAATTGAAGACATGTGGTAAATTGTGTACCCATTTGAATATTTAAGGTAGCGTTAGATAAAAATAAATTTTCACGGGTCAAGATAAAATATATTTAGGTCATAAAAATTATAAAAATACATTTCTTACATGAGTTGAGTGAAATAAATATTTATCGAGTAGTTTTTAAGAAAACCGTCGTAATTATATAAATATAACAATTTATATACGAAATAAATTGAAAACATCGGGTAAATTAATAATATAATTTTTATAGTCTTAAAATGAGTATAAAAGTATATTAGGAATATTTTTGGAAGTAACGGATCAAATGTTCAAAATAAATGATTACGCGATAGCGTTTATTTAATATGAGAATTATACGTTTAAGGTAAAATGCAAAACCATGCATGAACTAATATGATGACAATGATGTTAATGAAATGTAGACTAAACTTAGTCTATATGAAATGTCCTCGATGATATGATCATGAATTCACAGCTAAACCATCACGGTTACGGAATTTGATACTCGTAAACCTAGTTTACGATAAACGATAAATGATGAAACATGAATAATGTTTTGAAATATGACCTGAAAATACGAGTTGTCACATTCGCCCAACCAAAAAGGAATTCAGTCCCTGAATTCAGTTCGTGTTGGTCTATCGAATTTTTGAGTTTGTGATGAATAACGAGGAGAGAAGACATGGAGAAGTGTCGTTACGGTTATCGATGATTGAGAGTGTATAAAACATCATAGTAGAGAAAATGTTGGATAAATCTCCCATGAGTAACACTTTGACTTTGGAATATGTGAAAAATTCGCTTGCACTAAGATTTATAAATAACTGCTCCCAACATAACATAATCCCTCCAGAATTAGACATAGTTAGCTAGGCTATGTATAATTAAGGAACGATAATCTGATGTTCGGTTTAGTTGTTATAACTCTCAATGTTTACATAAATTTAAACCGTGTCGTTAAAATGGTCGTTAAAGAGAAAGGAAGTAAAATTCTCGTAAGTGATAACAAATCGGAAAGAAAATAAAGTACGATAGATGAGAATATTTTACAATGAGTGGTTTATCAGAAGTAGTACATCTTAAGTCATAAGATCCGAATGCGATAGAAGACATAAACTTAGTACGACATAGTACATAAGGAAAAATTAAGACTGTTAGTTTCCGAACTTCTTCAGTCTTTCGCGTTGTTGAAATCCTGACGAGCTTCACCTCCTTCTAACATGTATGCTTTCCCAAGAGCACCTTCACCTTGTTGACATTGGTTTTGAGGACATTGATTCCGATAGTGTCCTTGCTCCCCGCATCCGTAACATGTAACTATGGCCTTGCCCTTGCAGTCCTTAGCAAGGTGTCCCACTTTGTGACAGCTAAAGCATATACCACATGGACCATTATGATGTAGCGTGCATTGGTGGCATCGTGGTAAGTTTCCAGTATAAGCTCTTCCCTTTATTGGTGCAGCAACATAGACCCTGGCGACTTCTTGTCTTCTATTCAGTTGTTGGTGATGGTTAGTGTTACGACTTTGGTTGTCGTAATTATAACCTCCTTGGTCATTTTCCCATTTCCTTTTCTTGTTGTTGATTTGGTTATCGTCGTTGTTTTTGTTGTTTTGGTTATTGTTGTAGTTGGTGCGGTTGTTGGTATTGTTGTTACGGTTGATGTGGGTAATGTTTCCTCTCTTTACTACTTAGGCCATGAGCTTTTGGGATACTCGAACAGATTCTTCAATTGTTTGCGGATCAGAGGAAATCACATCACCTTGAATAATCTCGGGAAGTCCTCCAATGAAAGCCTCCAGTAGCTTCTCATTATCCGAAACCATAGATGGGCATAACACGGCCAATTCTTGAAACCTTTTAATGTAAGTATCAATGTCATACCCAGTAGTTACCAATTCATAGAATTCGGTCTCTAACTTTTTCACCTCCGTACGCGGACAATACTTCTTCGTTACCAAACCTTTGAATTGCTCCCAAGTGAGCTTGAAAGCATTTTCCATTCCCATTGGCTGAGCATACGAGTTCCACCAAGAAATTGCCCCATCAAGTAGTGTACTCGTAGCAAACTTAACCTTGCTATCCTCTGGGCAATTACATAACAAAAACACGGACTCCATTTTCTCGAACCATCTAACCATGGCAGTTGCCCCTTCAGTACCCTTGAACTTAGTGGGATCTCCACTTTTGAAATCCTTATACGTACAACTTCTAACTCTGGACCCTCCTGCATTACCTGCAGCAGCAGCAAGTCTAGCGGCTTCAGCAGTGGCTGCAGCCTCGGCAGCATTGGCAAGTCTAGTGGCTTCGGCAGTAGCCGCAGCCTCAGCAACAGCCGCCACTGTTGCCCTTTCAATCCTTAATGCATTGGCTATACTATCCCTCACAAACTTTTGCATAGCCTCCTGAGTCAAAACTTGTGGAGCTTTCTTCGGCGCCATAACTTCTTCAAAATAAGAGGAAAGGTGAGACGTAGCAAAGTCTGATGTTAATAATAAACGATCCAAAGAGATATGATATGAGGTGATAAGTTTGAGGTTATTTTTCAAAATAATCGATGGTTTCCTAAGAAATAGGTTATGAGATGTTGTAAGTGCTTCAAATGTATGATGGTTTAGTGACTTAATGTGTGAATAACGTGTAACTCGACATGTTAGTGGTGAAACAAAGGAGCGAGAGTGACTTCACCCTACTTAAAGGTTTTATCTCGGCATTCGACGTTATCGGTAATGAATCAACTGATGTAAAAATTCTGATAGGGAATCACAAGGCATTCTCCACATTAGAGTATGAAGAAAGGATAATGGGATAGGTATTTAAAGGCATCCATGTGACAATCGATTTGGAATGAAAGTAAATAACTCGAAAAATGTACGTATAAACCGTATGTAAAGTGAACATGCACTTATGATGAAATGATGAGATTCTATGATGATGTAGTTATAGTCTAGGGTCAATGATGCAACCTAGTTCTCTATAACCGAAGCTCTGATACCAATCTGTCACACCCCCAAATTTCCTGTTTTGCAGCGGAATAGAATTCCTGGGGATTGACTGTCATAGCATCACAATCACAGTTATATTGAACGACCTAAAGTGTCGTTTGGAAAATACATCGTTTGATTTAATAAAATAATCAGAGTTTACAAAGTATAGGTCCCAAATGAAAATCAACTTGTGCGGAAATAAATTTGGTACAAGTCAAACGATGTTTTAAAGTATATAAAACCCAAGTGAAAAGAATCGTCACCACGACTCTATGATAAGTCCACATGCATGCCATGATGTGAATGCCTTAGTTACCTGAAAATACATTGCTAAAAGTGTCAACACAAAGGTTGAGTGAGTTCATAGAGTTTGCGTTGAAATGTAAAGCCTTTCAAAATCGTTTATGCAGCAAAGGCATTGTAAATCCACTCAGTTCCAAGTTCCGCCCATACAAAACTTGCAACCTGTGTGTTCACAACCCACTGCCAAAATGTGTATAATTTATGTTCAAGCACATGATGTCAAATGAATTCACAATAGTACCTAACTTGACGTAAAACCATAGCACATAATCAATAGCACATGACTTAATGTATCAGTAGTCAACTGATTTAGAACATTATACGACGTAGAACTATAGCACATAAACAAGAACAATTGATATAGTACAACATTCGGTTTTGAAACGATGGTGATCATGATAGAAGTTATCCTTAAAAATATAAAGTACTTGTGAAAAATAGTTAAGCATGTATCTCCCCCAAAATAGTCCAAAACAATTGAAAATGGGGCTATGAAAACTCACTTGGTACAATGATGCGATGGCAAAAGTGAGTACATCGAAATGTAGCGTGAATCACTAAACTTGACCTATTATGAATGATATGATACATAATAAGTTATGATGTAATGTTATGCATGCAATTCGGATGATATTTATACCACTTGTGAATTTTTGAAGATAATGTTTATCGTCGAAATATATGTTTACAACATATCGTCATTTTATAAAATACTTTACAAGTATTTACGTTGAAACAACCTCCTACGATAGTCGTTTAGTGATTTATTGTGAAATTATAACCTTTCGTCGTAAAATAATGTCATTGAAAATTTCATGAAAGTGACTAAAACGGTCTCGAAAAGCTAGTCGTAAAATAGTGCACGTCGAGCGTTAGGAAACAAACTCAACGGTTTTGGGAAGCTTGTATCATTATCTCAAAGTTTTAGTACATGAGTTTTCATCCTAGAGGTCTCGAATATAAAGAAAATAGAGGTTAAGTATGGTACTTATGTCCCAAAATATAGTTTAAGGATGTTTTTCGGCAAAGTTTAAGCGACCGTAATTAATTCATTACAACTCCGCTAAACAAACAGTCGGACACTTTGGAAAATATACTTGGCGAACTTACTTTCACTAGAAGACATCACTTTATAAAAAGTTCTAAATCAATGTTAAAAACAACCTTCAACTTGGTCTCTTTGTTTTGCCGTAAAACTTGCCTATTAGAAATAATTTAGTTTTTCTTATATAATAAAGTTACGGCAACTTTTGTAAACGTGTATAATTTAATCGTTACAAATCCGTTTTCTATGTTTTAAAGGTCCTTAGCTTTGTATCAAAGTATACTAACATATTTTTGACAAGTCGACATAATTTACAACGCCCAAGCTTCATTTTTGACTCGTACAAAATAAACAATGTTTGCTGAAATTTCCAGAAATTTATAGTTTTCGTCGCCAACTTGAAAAATTCATAACTTCTTCGTTATAACTCCGTTTTAATCCGTTCAAGCGGCCACGGTTTCGTTTTAAAGTATATTTTCTAAATATCTAGGCCAAAAATTTTTACCTACTGTCGGATTTTCCAGATTTTGAAAATAAGGACAGACCCTTTTGCAAATTTGTCGAAATGAGTTTTTCTCGCGCCAAACCTATTCTAACCCATTCAAAACAACTCCGAAGCTATTCTAATCCTACCATACACCTTCTTAGGGTGTCATGGGTTCCTAGACATCATCAAAAATAATATATAACAAGGAGTAATTATAGGATGACTTAAATATATATAACTCTTAAAATCAATGTAAAAGTGGTACAAACATCATAAGACTTGCATGTTTTCTCAATAATGATGAAATGAATATGAAAATAAATATGAGATATGGTGATGAAAATAAAAAGCTTACAAGTAACTTGATGAGGTTAATAGAACAAAGGGTTTTTCCTAATCACCCAAGGTTTATATTGCAAAACCTTAACAAGAGTGATATTAGTGTATGCAAAACTTGATTAGAGAAAAATTATTTGATCTCCTTCTTGGTTCTTATGGTTGCCGGTTTTGAGAGAGAAGAGAGGGAACAAATTGGTCTTGATCTTTTTCTTGTGAAATAATGAAGTGTATTTGGTTAATGAGTAATATACATTAAACACTTTAGAAGATATTTTGGCAACCAATGTGACTCACCCTCCCTTTGTCGACAAGGGAGGTGTAGTCATCTCTTATATGTATTATTTTTTTTTATATGTTTTATGTGTAATTAGATGTAAATTAATTGAAGACATGTGGTAAATTGTGTACCCATTTGAATATTTAAGGTAGCGTTAGATAAAAATAAATTTTCACGGGTCAAGATAAAATATATTTAGGTCATAAAAATTATAAAAATACATTTCTTACATGAGTTGAGTGAAATAAATATTTATCGAGTAGTTTTTAAAAAAACCGTCGTAATTATATAAATATAACAATTTATATACGAA
This sequence comes from Chrysanthemum seticuspe, assembly GCA_019973895.1. Lineage (NCBI taxonomy): Eukaryota > Viridiplantae > Streptophyta > Magnoliopsida > Asterales > Asteraceae > Chrysanthemum > Chrysanthemum seticuspe. The sequence goes on from BPTQ01000002.1 coordinate 61,017,296, forward strand.
ATAAATTGAAAACATCGGGTAAATTAATAATATAATTTTTATAGTCTTAAAATGAGTATAAAAATATATTAGGAATATTTTTGGAAGTAACGGATCAAATGTTCAAAATAAATGATTACGCGATAGCGTTTATTTAATATGAGAATTATACGTTTAAGGTAAAATGCAGAACCATGCATGAACTATTATGATGACAATGATGTTAATGAAATGTAGACTAAACTTAGTCTATATGAAATGTCCTTGATGATATGATCATGAATTCACAGCTAAACCATCACGGTTACGTGAATTTGATACTCGTAAACCTAGTTTACGATAAACGATAAATGATGAAACATGAATAATGTTTTGAAATATGACCTGAAAATACGAGTTGTCACAAGTATACGGTTGATATATGTGGCCCTTATCTTTCTACCTCGAAGATATTAGTGGGATGTTCCACTTTACTTCTATAATTTTATGTATGTTTCTTCATTGGGCAGCGAACTTGGTAGGTGATTCAGATCTCAAGCTTTTTTAGGGTTTTGGTGCATGCATTTGTTGCTGTTACGATTGATGTTGGTTTTGTTTAGAGTTGTTAATGACTTGAATGTTGTTGTATAGTGTCTAGACGTTCGTCTGGTACAAAGATTGTGAAAACTTATTAGTATTCTTATCAAAAACCAGATACAAGAACAGCGGAATTAAGGATTAAGTCCTTGCTCAGCCGTCTTTACTACTACCACCAACAGTAAGTTTGATCACATCTTGTTTTGGAGTTTTTAGTTGGGGTTTAGTTACTGATCATTAAGAATGAATAGGGGTTTAATTGTTTCACTTTCAATTAGTTTCGTTTTGAGATTTTATATGAAAGATTGAAACTGTTTCATTTGTGGGGTTTTGATTTTACATGTGCAATTTTTTCAAGGTTTTGAGGTGCGAGAGTGAATAAGTTCGATGTCCAAGATAAGCTTTATGTGCTTGAACCTATGCTTTTCCTAACCTGGTCATCAGTTATGTTCTTGATTGAGGTGTATTTCAGGTATCAAAATCACTATTCTCCCTTATGTTTAATTATAACACTTCAAACCATGAATGATTTATGTAGTTAGTTGGTTAATAGTGAATCATCTATTATTTAATTCAGTTTGCGTAATTTGTGATTTAATTGTAACTGATTAAATTGATATGTCTAATTGTAAGTTGCTTATAGTTTCTTGTAGGTTAATTTGTTAACATATGCATATCGCTGAGTTTGCTGGTATTTCGGTAGCTCAGCCACTACATGAAACTTACATGTATGGCGCTCATTGTTACATACTAATCAATGATATGGGTTGTTCTTTTAATTTTTTGGGTATGTAATCAGTTTATGGAATCAAAAATGGTTTACGAAGGGCTGTGACGATTGTCATAACCTGACTAAAATGAATGGGTCATTCATACTCTGATGTTACCTGGCAAGGCAATGACTGGACTGTATAGTAATTACAATTTCTATGCAACTGTCTATTTGCAGCTACGGTGACATTTTTAAGTCTTTGTAACCTTTTTTTTATATGTCAGGCTGTTATGAATAGAAACGGCTTGGATGAAGATGAGATCATCCGTATCTTGGCAAGGTGACCTATAATGGTCGCAGCCATGGCGGATGCGTCCTCTTCAATCTGGTATTAGCCTGTCTGAGCCTTATATATTTATACTAAAGACGGTTTCCGGTGAAACTTTAATATACTTTTTAGCAAGTTGTCGGTGGTTAAAATATAGGGACGTGCCAGACGCTGGTCGGTGGTATTCTTTGCCTTTGCTGCGGTTTTTTCATTTGGTTTTTCGGCCGGTTGGGCTGGAAGTGGTGTTTGGACGTCTTGGCCTTTTTCAGTATACGGTTGATATATGTGGCCCTTATCTTTCAACCTCGAAAATATTAGTGGAATGTTCCACTTTCCTTCCAGAATTTTATCTACGTTTCTTCACTAGGCAGCAAACTTGGTAGGTGATTCAGATCTCGAGCTTTTTTAGGGATTTGGGGCATGCATTTGCCGCTGTTACGATTGATGTTGGTGTGGTTTACAGTGCTTTCCTTGCGGCTTTGTTTGTGTGTTTTGTTGGTGACTTGGATGCTGTTGTACAGTGTCTAAACGTTCGTCTCGTACAAAGATTGTGAAAACTTATTGGTATTCTTATCAAAAACCAGATACAAGAACACTGGAATTAAGGATTAAGTCCTTGCCCAGCCGTCTTTACTCCTATAATCAACAGTAAGTTTGATCATATCTTTTTTTAGAGTTTTTAGTTGGGGTTTAATTATTGATCATAAGGAATGAATATGTGTTTAATTGTTTCACTTTGAATTAGTTCCGTTTCGAGATTTTATATAAAAGATTGAAACTCTTTCAATTCTGGGGTTTTGATTTTGCCTGTGCAATTTTTTCGAGGTTTTGAGGTGCGAGAGTGAATAAGTTCGATGTGCAGGATAAGCTTTATGTGCTTGAACCTATGCTTTTCCTAACCTGGTCATCAGTTATGTTCTTGATTGAGGTGTATTTCAGGTATCAAAATCACTATTCTCCCTTATGTTTAATTATAACACTTCAAACCATGAATGATTTATGTAGTTAGTCGGTTAATAGTGAATCATCTATTATTTAATTCAGTTTGCGTAATTTGTGATTTAATTGTTATTGATTATAATTGATATGTCTAATTGTAAGTTGCTTATGGTTTCTTGTAGGCTAATTTCTTAACATATGCATATCGCTGAGTTTGCTGGTATTTCAGTAGCTCAGCCACTACATGAAACTTACACGTATGGCGCTCACTGTTACATACTAATCAATGATATGGGTTGTTCTTTTAATTTTTTGGGTATGTAATCAGTTTATGGAATCAAAAATGGTTTCTGAAGGGCTGTGATGATTGTCATAACCTAACTAAAATGAATGGGTCATTCATACTCTGATGTTACCTGGCAAGGCAATGGCTGGACTATATAGTAATTACAATTGCTATTCAACTGTCTATTTGCAGCTACGGTGACATTTTTAAGTCTTTGTAACCTTTTTTTTATATATCTGAGCCTAATCGTTTTGCTATATATACATTGGGTTCTGGTACTGTTTTTCAAAGGATGATATGTCAGGCTGTTATGAATAGAAACGGCTTGGATGAAGATGAGATCATCCGTATCTTGGCAAGGTGACCTATTGTTAGGTCACTAGTTTTACAAACACAAGTTATAAAGAAAGGAGATGAGGCGATTGAACAAGAACCAAACACACACACACAATAATATGAGACGGTTATGCGTGATAGAGTGAATGAAAGGAAAACATGAACAACCAACCCTCAAGTGAGGGTTATTACATTGTTTATATAGGCAAGGAGCTAGGGCAACACTCCCTCTCCTTCCCTATTCCTTATTGGGCTTGGGCCTAAGCTTATGGGCCTTCTACATAAGCTTGACCTTAAACAAACATAAAGGCCATAATAAAGCTACCTTTTACATATGAAATATAAATACTTGAAATACTGTTTAGGAGTGATTCCAACAATCTCCCCCTCAAGTATATATGAATGTAAACGGTGAAGGCGTTGATGTAATAGTAGTTGTGACGTCTTCTGACAATCTTCTTTCTTGTGAGAGGAATTGCCTTGATTCGAACAATCTCCCCAGTGTAGAGAGATAGTTATCTTTGAACAGTTATGCTTCGACGTCATCTTTAACTTTGTTCTTTGATCATTGTTCTTTGTGGTGAAAGTGATAGTATGTTGTTGTCTCCATCAGTCTGCCTCAGGTCTGCTTCGCTGCTCGAGTGTCTCCACGGCATTCTTCAACATGCTCACACGCTCTTTGACGTTGGAAATCAATACTGATGAAATTCTGTAAGTCTTTGACTTTGTAGATTATTTGATTGATGAAGAATCATTCTGACTGTTGTGTTGCATTCGAATAGAACTTCCATTAGTGATGAAGTTGGCGTGAGCATGAGAAGAATCAGCACGATCATCCCGCTCCGGAGCTTCCATAAGAAGAAAACATGTCAAACGGTTAGTAATAAGCGGTTTCCGGCACTTACAAGTTTGAACTTCGAGAGTGTTAACAGCATAGTGTGAAAACACAACTCTAATTCTTACAAAGGCCGTTCCTGAACTGGAGTCCCACAAGTGAGATAACGCGATGTACCGAAGTACATCTACAGTTCAGATGAGTCGCTGAGGTACACCGAAGCATCACCTCACGACTGTAGACCGTTTGAGACACACTCCGCGTAATCCACGGGGAGTTACCGAAGTGACCTGCTGTCAGGGCTGTTTGATGTTGACCCTGGCAGGAGTTTCCATTCAATCACTGAGGATCACAGATGTGAACCTCTCATAAATGTTCTCGACAGATTGCTAAGATCTGTGAAGGACTCGATATGAACCACTGATAATCTTATTTGTTGATCATCAAGTGATTAACTGTCAAGTGTTCCTAAGAGATCTTTTGATGAATCTCGTGGCTCTAGACTCAATAGTGCGTTTTGGTTTTCTTGAGCGGAGACTAGGGAGAGGGTCTCCTTCTTCAATACCAGCGATCTCTAAGAGAAAGCCAATAGTTTACGTAGGGTTCCTTGTGAGAATGAAACAAGTTTCTGTTAAGAAAAACTTGAGTGGCTAAGAAGGTTTAGTGCATGCGTCACTGGGTCCATGACGACTTTTAATCTTCAATACCGGTGTCACTGAGTGACAGCCCGTAGCATATGAATTGAACCCGGTGTCTGCCCTAAGTTGAATAATCTGGAGGGCTGTTTCTTTTCACCCTTTACTTTACATTTCTTTTTGATTCTTCAACTCCTTCTTTCTCCTATTCTCATTTTCTCCTTTTTACAATCATTCCTAAGGACTTCTAACACTAACTAATGGTAGTGTCCGTGGGTAGATCCCTCCGGCTCTGGCGGATCATAGGACGGTTATTCCTAACCTTAGTCACCTTATAACTCCATGACTAACCTATGTTTGCCATTAAAACCACTGTATGTGAAAATATCTCTCAAAGGGTTTGTTAATGAAAAACATGTTTGAACCATAGTGAGAGATGATGTTTTGCATAAATACTCCCCCTCCACATGTGCTTAATAGATTTAATGGTTAAATGCACAGTGAGGAAAGAGCGCCTACTTTTTGAATTGATCCACTGAAGATAGACAATCCCCCGCGAGACACGGTTACGTTGCATAGTTAAAGAGTTACATTGTCAGCTTTTAGGTGACAACTAGCTCTAATAACTACCTTGAAGGTGTAGACAAACCTCGAAAGGTTGTCATACCCGTCAGAGTTCATGTCTATCAAAAGTTTCTCGAATGGTACTTTCTACTTGGACAAGTCCTTTGCGAGACACGTTTACATTACTAGCGAACTAGCTTGAAATTATTACCCGTCCAGGACAAGTCTTTTCGAGTTACTAACAGTTTAGTACCGTCAATTCGTAGGTTAAGTCTGAGGTACACAGATTCATTTGCATTTTGTACAACATATTTCTTATCACACAATTTTCTCCCCCTCAAAAATGGCATATAAAATGTTGTTTTTGAACGTTTGAGAATAAATATGACCATTTCGAGTGTTGCGGGAAGATGACCACTATGAACAATTTGTGAACAAAGTTTTAATTCAAATACTCCCCCTCAACTAGTGATATAAATGGTTGAGGTTTTAAAATCATATGGGGAAGTACTTGTCTTTTTGAGCAAAACCTTGAAAATTGAAAGGTTTGATAGGTTTTACTCAAAAATAAGAAGCTTTCGCTCCTTTTATAAGGATTGTGGCACTGACGCGTACCACAGGGTCCTTTCTTGACACTTACGGGTTGTACACTGTTATGTGTGCACAAGCCATTGACATATATAATCACACATCCAAAATTATATGAAGGAAACCATTTAAGGGGTACCAGGAAGTGCAGTGATATTCCCAGGAGTACGCACAGGGCGTTGAAAGCCGGTGATGTTTCTCCTGGGTCGACCACCAACATAGCTCTCCAATCGTCTGAACTGATCCCTTCTGAACAACCGTTCATCAATCATGGTGATGATACGTCTCACATCCCTCCTTTCCTGAGAATTCCAGCGCTTAGGAGACCCAACTTTCAGGCGTATATCCTTCAACCTGTACGCCAATCCATCCCTAACCATCTTCAAGGTATGATCCTCGAATTTGTAGAGCTCACTACACGCCATTAAGCAGTTTCTTTGAAGTTCACTATGGTAAACAACGCCGAAAGGTTTGCTGATGAGTGTATATTGAGGTAGCTGGTTAAGATCGGGAAGAGTAAGCGTTGGAGGAGTAAGGTTGACACGCGGTTGATAAGATTCAACAGCCATCTGGATATCTTCAACACGTTCTTTGATCAGGATGCGTCTAATGAAGATGAGAACTGACTTGATAAATTCACGTTGAACGTCAGTCGAGAATTGTCTCATACGACCCTGTACTTTGGCAAGGTACATGTCTTCGATGTCGTTGAGAGATAAGTTCTCAAAGTCAGCCTCGGAGAATCCATAGTCATGTTCATCTTGTCGTTTGACTATGATATTCTTCAAGAATGTATAGTCCCACTTAGACTTGAGATCAACGTGTTTGATGGCCACGATGTCCTTAGAACTATACACTGCATGTTGAGACTTCTGAACCAGGCAGCTTCTGTAGTAGATTCTTCGGCGTTCAGGCCAATGATGAATCCCATACAATGCATCTTGGTCGTATGCTTGCACGTTGTCAGAAAACAAGTGATTTGCACGTTCCTCGATAGCTATGCAGTTTGAGTAAATAGCCGCTGGGAATGGAAGAGTCAATGATGTAGCATATTTTCGCGAACCATGGCTACCGTGTAAGAGAAAATCCAGGTCTCTGTTAAAAAAGTATCGGAAGGGAATCCGTGGTTCGTCTGCTTGGCCAATGGTCGGTAGGGGTTTGGTCCAATCGGTGTAGTATGGAGGGTTGTCCCTTTGTGTGAAGTAAATGTTTGCTTCCGGATTGAGCCAATCCATGTTGTTAGACATAGCTCGAGCGATGTTCTCAAGATGATATTCGACCTCGAGGGCGCTTTCAGAGCTGTCTTGTAGAAGTTGAAACGCTTCATTCTTGATTCGCTTCAACTCAGATTTCGTCATTTTCTTCACTTGGAACTTTTCCTGCAAAAGTTTTGCGTGCTCCAATGTAGAACCGTCCACCAAGTCTTGACCCTCATCAGGGTAGGGAGTTTAATTGAAAAGTGTGGAGAACCATTCAAAGTCTTCGGTTTTATCGTCATCTAGCCATGATACGACTCCAGGCTGAGTCGTCTTCTTCTTCTTTTTGGAGGGCCTTGATGATGAAACTGGTTTCTGCACTTGTTTGGGTGAGGTGGGTTGTTGTCGGGGCTCAAGGACCTCTTCATCGTCACCACCCGTATACTCAAAGTAATCACTTGTTTTATGAGTCAGGGGTGGTAACTCGGAATCATCCCGAGGTTTATCAGTAGAAGACCGAGGTGGAGGAGACTTTTGTTGAGAAGAAATCCGTGGTGGAGGAGGTGGCATCGAAGTAGATTCACCAGACTGCTTCTGACGTTTAGGTGCAGAGTCCTTGTCCTTATCATCGTCATCTCTTGATCGTTTGGGTTGATCGGCTGACTCCTTGCATGATGATCTGAGTTGAAAATCAAGTAGATTTTCGAAAAATTTAGCTTCATCCGAAGTAAACGTTCCAGATCGCTTTGACATTTGCATCACTAGTTTAGCAATTAACTCAGATTCAGAGACATCAGCTTCTTTGGCCATTGTATGTTTAACCAATGCGACGATGTTAGGAGTGAGTTGTCTGGAAAATATTTCTCTAGTCACACCGGGGACAGTGTCGAGAAGAAACTTATGGGTATGATCTCTTGCTGTCTTCTCCAGTTCCTTTTGGACTTTAGGAACGATATCCTGAAGGTACTTGTTAGTGTAACCTTCGATTATTTCGTTCAGTTCCTCTTTACGATGACTCTTCATGAATTTCTGAACAAATTCCCTTTCTTTCTCCATCTTGTCTTTCTCATCATTTAAGTACTGAATTTGGTCAGCAAACCAATTCAGTTTTCTGTAAAGTATGTCCTTCTTTCTGACTTGTTGTACAGCTTTCACAATCTTTTCATGAGTCTGAGAAATCCAAGATTTAGGTGGTTTCTTCACTGATTTGGATGATGATCTGGTTGACTTCGTTGATGGTGGTGGTGATGAGTGAGATGATGAGTCTGATGAGGAGGAGACATGAGGAGGCTTGGGGTCCTTAGGCGGTTCAGAAGTTTCCTTCTGAGATTGTGTGGGACTATCCAGAAGCAACTTGTCATAATCATCATCTTTATCTTTCTCAGTCATCTTAGTTTCAGGGTTCTCAAACTCATATACGATAGTATCCTCCACAGGCTGTTGTTGTTGCAGAAGAGTGGTGGCACCAGATCCCTTACCGGGTTGATTAACCGTATCAGGATCTGGTGAGGAGAGGGCAACACCACTTGATCCTCCGGGGCCACCCATTTGATCTTTAGCAAATTCTTCGGCCTTTTGAAGGTGTCTGACGTTGTGAAATTTCTTCATGTATGATTGATCCAGTTGCTCTTCTTCATCTTCAGAGCTATCATCATGTGGCACAAGTGCAGGAGTCTTCCCTTTTCCTTTATTAGTTTGAGGACTTGGAGGTTTTGGTACTGAGGGATTTTCATCCTTTGCAGTTTCAGAATATGTGATCTCTTCATCTGTGTCAGTAGCTCCAGAGTCCTCGTCCATGAGGTTTCTTTGCGGTTCAGGCGTAGAGGAAGGGATCGGAGTGGCTTCCTGAGAAGGAACTTTCTTCTTAGGGGTAGGTTTCCTCTTTGGAATAGGTTTCTTCTTTGGAACATTCCTCTGACTATCTGTACTTGTGACACTTCCAGCACTTCCTTTTCTGGTTCTCCTTACAGGTGTTCCAGAAGATTTTTCGTCGAGATGACCAACTTTTCCTTGTCTGACTACTTCCAGATACCTTTTGTACGTTTCGAACTTTCTGACATCTTCAGTTAGAAGGAAATCTGGCAGCACAGCACCTTGTTTCTTTGTAGACGTTTCCTTGATTCTGACAGATAGAATAGGTTCCGTCAACATATCGTGATTGTCGGGGTCATTGAGCCTCTTGGGAATATCAGGATGAAGTCCAAGTGCTCTCTGGATCAACAATTTAGTATATCTGATGTAGGGAATCTTTGAGCCAAGTTTGTTGAGAAATGACATCTTGTCATCCCAAATCAGAGCTTCGATAGCGATGTGTTTCCTGTTGACCAATGCCCAGAATATTTGCAGTTCCATGAGCTTAGGGTGCTCATAGCCGCTGTCACGACCAGAAACAGACTTGGTGATGATCATGTAGAGAGTTCTCCAGGGTTGAGGAATACTCTTAAGCTCTACGTGAGAATGCTTGGTGATTACTCATGTAGCCTCGTCATAACCGATATCGATTAAGAATTGGAGAGTGAGCTCTTCAACAGGTGTGGCATATAGTTTGGTTGGATCGACATCAGGAATTAGGAGAACAGCCCTTAAGTCTGCAGGTGTAATGGTGACTTGTTTGTGATTCAGAGTCACCGTCACAGCAGTCTGTCCTTTGACCCTTTCCATAGTGTTCTAGAACTGTTGGATGTAGATCTCAGGAACAGTTGCAGAGTGAGTAAGCATGTTCTGATACGGATGAGTCCTCAGAATATCAATAGCAATAAGACACGAAGATTCTGAGCAAGTAAGGGTGTCAAAGTCAACACGGAGATTGTTCTTTCCTATCTTCATTGGATAGCCATGATGATAGATATCAGCAATGGAGAGAACTTCAGATGCATCCACATTCATTTGTTCAGCCATGTCGTGATCTGAAATAACATTAGCCAAAAGAACCAACATATCGAAAGACATACTGTTAGTCAACAGAAGGTCTTATTGTCTAGTTATTGAATGTACAGTGTCAATGATTGTTACGAGTCCTAAGTCATTTGTATGTTCAATAGTTCAATGACGTAGTGAAATGTTTCGTGAGTTAGTTAACTTTAAGTTTTAAAGTTTATTTTATCACTTATTGTTCACAACATATCAAACGATTTAAGTTTATTAGTGACATTATTGGATTCGTGACGATATGATTAGTTTATTTACAAGTTTGTACATGTGACAACCCGTACTTTCAGGTCATTTCTCGACACAATTCATGTCTCATTATTTCAACATTTATAGTAAACTTGGTTTACTTGTTTCAAATTCGCGTAACCTTGAAGGTTTAGCGGCGAATTCATGATCATGACATCACGTACATTTCATATGGACTATGATTAGTCTACATTACATTGACATCATGTGCATCTCATTAGTGACATCTGATTAGTATCAGGTATACTTTACATGCACTACAGTACTAGTACTTAAGCGGCGATTTGGAAGTTCCAATGCGCTTAAACTTTGTTCATTTGGTTCAAATGATATTTACAACTTTATTACTCTGTACTTAACACAGCTCTTTACTGGACTTTCATGCCCAACAGTGTACATGTTTGAACATTTATTTGATTAGTATAGCAGTGCTTAGGTTATTACAGTGATTATTTGAATTTAGCAAACTATACAACACTTGTTATTCACTATTTTATTTGAAATTTTGAATTTCAATTGATTGAGTGCTTTGTAAAGTGATGCAGTAACTTGATAACTTGTATGTTTACTGAATCCTGAGCATTGTTAGTAACTGTGACATGTAAGTTATTGATCTGTTATTCTGGAAGACAACTGATTGTCATACAG
>BPTQ01000002.1:61037423-61091592 GCA_019973895.1 Chrysanthemum seticuspe
TTCCAGTGCAGAATACAAAATTGATAATACTGTCATGAGTGTTGTTGAATATCATCGTCAAGAGGAATTAGATGCAGAAGACGAGAGTCGATCAAAATTAAAAAATGTTGTTTACAACAAACCTTTTAATTATAAAAACGCGGTCACTTTCGTCACACCAACGGATTCTTCTAACACACCAAGGGTTATCATCAAAACACCTGAGTCTTCTAATGTTAATCCCAAAACAGAATTTGCACAAACTTATGGTCCTTTACCTTCCATTAGTGAAGTAAACTCAAAACATGAAAATCGAAAAATCCTTCGATATTTTGACATTTTCATGGCTGACCTCAAAATTTTACAACATGAGATAGAATATCGCTCTGAAATCAAAGTTGAACATTTTCAATCGCCTCTGGCGCGAGAACAAAGAGACATTTTTCAGAAAAATCTTTTACCTAATGTTAAAAACTTGAAAAGTTGTGCAATTGCCTGGGAAAAGGATTTTCATAAGGAACTTGGGGTAATGAAAAACGTTTTCGAGAAAACAGAAACATCTATTTCTAACACAAAACGCAAAAAGAAACTGTTGAGAAAAGATGTTGATCGACTCTTGGAAGATGTTATATGTGCTGATATCCATAATGTTGTGTTACTTCATGCCTTGCCATTTGCATCTGATTATATCTATGCTGATATTGTTGAAACTGTTGTTACTGTTGAGAACACCGATAATGTGCTTCAGATCGAGTCTTTAAAAGCTGAAAATAAACGATTACTCACTGAAATTTACAATGCAAAACGTCGTCTTCATTGGTGTGAAAAAGATATTCACAACCATCAACTTAGTTTTCAAAAGAAAATCGCTCAATTGAGTGCAAAATCTTCTGATCCTAAAATTGATCAACTGGATGATCAAAACGTGTCTTTGAAAAGTCAAATCTCAAAATATGAACAAGAACTTTTAAAAGTTAAACAGGAATATGGTGTCATATTTGATTTACTCAAAAAGACTCGACTTGATGCATCTAACGAACTTGATCACTATCTTTCTCACACTAGAGAAGTAATGAATTTTGCTGGTAATATTCGTTCTGAAAATCAAGATCTGATCCACACCATCTCTAAGTTACGGGAAATGTTAGGAAAGTATGAACAACTTCCGCCTACTGTGATTAAGAGATTAGCACCAGTCACACTTAGTAATCATGAACCTAGAATTCCCACTGCCAAATCACAAGTTGCTAATGTCTTTCCCTCTACTGAAACAGGAATAGTTGCATCTTTTCCAAACGTCCGCACTTCACAGCCTAGGAGCACTCAATCGAAGAATAGGAAGTTGCGACCTAAGAAAAGATCAATAAGGAATGCTAAAGTAGAAGAACACCCTAGGACTCTGAATAAAACTCATGTTACTTCCACTATAGATGTTGCGTCTGGCAAATGTAATACAAATAGTGATGTAACGAATGCTAAACCGTTAACTATTTTTGATATTCAGTCTGATGCACCTTGTGTTATTTGTCGAAAGCGTATGAATTCTGATTGTCATGACAAATGTGTTGCTAAATCTATAATCTCTCGATTACAAAATCCTAAGAATCGGAATACCTCTAGGCCCACTAATCATTCTAAGTCTGTGCTTGGTAGACCGCCTTCTTTAGATTCTAAGGCAACCATTGCTATCACAGTAGCTCCCGCTTCACCTCCCAAGAATGTAGTACCACCTAGTGTTTTCACTAAGACTAAAGCAAAGAGTAGTTATAGATGGCAGAAATGGATATATAACACACTAGGATTTAAATGGATGCCTAAAATTCTCAATGTGTGTATGTCTCACATACCTACTTCGGAACCCTCTAACATTTCGGGTTCCACGTCTACTTCTGTTCCATCTGTGTCGTCTGTGTGTAATGCAGGTGATACAAATCATTCTCTGGATTGTTGATAGCGGATGTTCCCGACACATGACAGGCAACCTTAAACTGTTATCAAACTTTATTGCAAAGTTCATTGGCACTGTCAGATTCGGGAACGATCACTTCGCAGCCATCATGGGCTACGGAGATTATGTCAATGGGAACATCGAAATCAGCAGGGTTTACTATGTGGAAGGCCTCGGTCACAATCTGTTTTCAGTAGGTCAATTTTGTGATGGAGATTTGGAGGTTGCTTTCAGGGAGAAAACTTGTTTCATTCGTGATATACATGGAAATGACCTTATGTCTGGCTCGCGTAATTCTAGTCTCTACACTATCTCTATGCAAGACATGGTTGCTTCCTCTCCCATTTGCTTACTTTCAAAGGCAACATCTACAAAATCCTGGCTATGGCACCGTCATCTCTCACATCTAAACTTTCAAACCATCACCAACCTTGCTCGACACAAACTAGTTGAAGGACTCCCACGATTTCGGTATTCAAAAGATCACCTTTGCTCAGCCTGTGAACAAGGGAAAAGCACTCGTGCTCATTTTCCTTCAAAGGTGGAACACAGCTCTCAGCACGTGCTTCATCTTCTTCACATGGATTTGTGTGGCCCGATGCGCGTGCAAACGATCAATGGCAAACGCTACATCTTAGTAATTGTTGATGACTACTCACGATGGACTTGGGTCTACTTTCTTTGTAGCAAAGACCAAGCTCCACAAATGATCATCACCTTTCTCACAAAGATACAGGTTCAGCTCCGCAACACCGTCAGAATTATTCGGACAGACAAAGGAACTGAATTTGTTAACCAAACCCTTCGTGAATTTTATGAGAAAGTGGGAATTCAGCATCAAACATCTATTTCACGGACACCTGAACAAAATGGAGTTGTTGAAAGACGAAACCGAACGTTAGTGGAAGCTTCAAGAACAATGTTAATCAATGCTAAACTTCCAGATTACTTATGGGCAGAAGCTGTATCTACTGCATGCTATACTCAAAACCGTTCTATGATCACAAAACGCCACAACAAAACACCTTTCGAACTTGTCCACAACTATAAACCGAACCTCAAACACTTTCATGTATTTGGATCCCTTTGCTATCCGAATAATGATCGTGATGATTTTGGAAAGCTCAAAGCAAAAGCTGATATTGGAGTCTTTATTGGATACTGTGACAATTCTAAAGGTTTCCGAATCTGGAACCGTCGAACTAAGGAGGTAATGGAAACGATTCATGCTCATTTCGATGAACTCACGGAAATGGCTTCTGAGTATAACAGCTTAGAACCCGGACACAACCATTTAAACTTCCCTCAACCCCCATCATCAGCTGTACAAAGCCCCCAGCTAACTCGTCAACAAATGGAAAGGTTATTTGCTCCTCTGTTCTGTGACGATATTGATGAACGTGCTCCAGGTGTATCCGCTGTTTCCGCTGCACAACCTGATAATATTCCTATACCTGATACACCTGCTACAACAACTATTGTTGAAGATGCACCTACACCTGTTGACTCCAACACAACAGTTTAACACATCGCTTCCAACAATGATGAACCAGCTGATGATATTCTGAATGAAGTACCCCCACCTGTAGATTTTGATCCAAATGCGTTCTTCAACCCGTTTGCTAATGAGACCGCTACACAAGATGTCGCGGAATCTTCAACAAACCATTTGAATCCTCAGAATCTGCACAATGTATACCAACATCAACCCTCTACACACCGATGGACAAAAGACCATCCTCTGGCTAACATTATTGGCAACCCGAATCAACCAGTCGTTACGAGACAACGTCTTCACACAGACGGTGAACATTGCATTTATGCACTCACTGTCTGCCAATCTGAACCTAAACACATTAAAGACGCAATGACAAAAGACAACTGGATTGAATCCATGCAGGAAGAACTCAACCAATTCAAACGTCTTGAAGTATGGGAACTGGTTGAAAGACCAACAGGGGTCTACGTCATTGGTCTAAAATGGATTTGGAAAAACAAATTGGATGCTGAAGGGAACGTCATCCGAAACAAGTCACGTCTAGTTGCTAAGGGTTATCGTCAGGAAGAGGGAATAGACTTTGAAGAATCTTTTGCTCCGGTTGCTCGTCTTGAGGCTGTTCGGATATTTCTCGCGTTCGCTGCTCATATGAACATGACGGTCTATCAGATGGATGTCAAAACGGCGTTTCTCAATGGACAACTTAAAGAAACGGTCTATGTCAGCCAACCAGATGGATTCGTTGATTCTGAGTTCCCGAACCATGTCTACAAACTGAACAAAGCTCTTTATGGTCTCAAACAAGCCCCTCGGGCATGGTACGATAAGCTATCATCTTTCCTCGTTGGCAATAATTTCACCAAAGGCTCGGTTGACCCAACTCTTTTTATACAATATCACGGGTCACATATCTTAATTGTTCAAATTTACGTGGATGACATCATTTTTGGGTCAACACATAAAAAGTTTTCAACCGCTTTTGCCAAAACTAATGAAGAAAAATTTTGAAATGTCCATGATGGGTGAACTCACGTTCTTTCTAGGACTGCAAGTTCATCAATCACCCCGTGGTATTTTCTTGAGTCAGTCCAAATATGCCCTTGAACTGTTAAACAAATTTGGAATGAAAACCTGTGATACTTATGCCACACCAATGACTCATACCAAGAAATTAGATGCTGATTTACATGGGAAATTGGTTGACCCTACCAAATACCGAAGTATTATTGGGTCCCTCATGTATCTAACAGCTAGCAGACCTGATATTGTCTTTGACGTTTATCTATGCTCCCGTTATCAGTCGCGACCAACTGAAACCCACCTCTCTGAGGCTAAAAGAATCCTCCGATACATCAAGGGAACCATTAACTTGGGGATCTGGTATCCGAAGGATTCTGGTTTTGAACTAATCGCTTTTTCAGACGCTGACCACGCAGGATGCTTAGACTCAAGGAAAAGTACTTCAGGAGCTCTACAATTTCTCGGTGATAAACTGGTGTCTTGGCAATCAAAGAAGCAGGATTGTACATCGCTGTCATCAACCGAAGCAGAATATGTAGCCATGTCCGCGTGTTGTGCTCAAGTCATTTGGATGAGAACACAACTCAAAGACTATGGCTACGTATTTGACAGAATCCCGATGTACTGTGACAATCGGAGTGCCATTGCAATCTCGTGCAACTCAGTTCTGCACTCGAAATCAAAGCACATCGATCTACGCTATCATTTCATCAAGGACCACGTGGAACAGGGTACCGTTGAATTATACTTTGTGGGTACTGAATACCAATTGGCAGATCTGCTCACCAAAGCCTTGCCTCCCGCTAGGTTTAATGAGTTGGTCCACCGGATTGGTATGAGGTGTTTGACTCAAGAGGAATTGGATGACCTCTTAAAACAGTCTTAAAAACCTGTCAAACACCAAAACAACTTTTGTAAATAAATTTTTCAAAAACAAAATACAAAAAAATAAAATCCGATAAAACAACAAAAATATTCTCCTAATCTATCTTTCTTTCAACATTGCAAGTACATTTCTTCCGTCAACACTTTAATCTTTCAAAATTCAGTATTTTTCCGATCAAGTGTTGAGGGGGAGAAAATAATCTCTTAACTGTTTCAAAACATCTGTGTACTTGCATGTTATCATATCTCGGTTGATTTTGTTACAAATGGTGGTAAATTTTCTGGTTATATGACACCCCTCGGACTTAAATTAATAACCTTTCATTATTTTCTCAAGTCGAGGGGGAGTGTCGTCATGTTTCTTTTCTAAAAATCTTTGTTTGGTAACCAAAATGGAAGTTAAAAGGCTTTGTTTGAAAAAGGAAAAGGTGGAGGGACCAAAACTGTCAAAATGATAAAAGTCATTTCAACAAAATACACCTCCACCTAACTTACAACTCACATTTATTATCATCAAACTAATCCTACGCCTAAAATTCGCTCATCAAATCCGTGTTTCAGATCTTCAATTTGTAAGTGTATTTGTGTTCCTAACAAGATTACAAACAATGGTTTCAAATCGTTTTAAATGTTAACGGTTAGATATTAACCTATGGTCGATCTTGTGTTCTACGCGTATGCGTATGAACACATAATCTTGTTTATGTGTTTGTGGCTAAAACGATAGTGTCAAAATGCTTTATTAACATCATTGATACTTTTTCTATCCTCAAAACGAACCCAGATTCACGAATTAAATGAGTTTGAAAATTAGGGTTTATGCGTGGTTTTGGGTATTTTCGAATGTGAAGTGTTTTGGTCAAAAATATTGTTGGGTTATGTTCTTATGGTGATGAATTGATGATTTCCTTGCTTTATAACCACCCAGAAACTCTAAATAATCAACAATTTGGAATTAGGGTTTAAAGTTCATAAGTTTGGGTATTTTTGATTCACCATGAATTGAGTGTTATAACTCGGTATATAGACTCCCTCAACACTCTTAAACTACCAGAAAAAGTTTGGTGCATATTCCATGGCTAGATATCATACGCGTAGATTTAGGGTTTAGATTACGCGTATGCAGTTCTACGCGTAACTGTTAAAATGTGCAAATATGTTTTGATCTGTCATAAAATGAATATTATGTGTTTAACTTTGATGATATAATGTTTTATTTCAGGCTTGCTACACTTAATATTCAGAATCAAGGTTGTTGTTAATCTACGCATAAGGATCACCTTACGCGTAGCTTGTTATGCGTAAGATTAGTCTTACGCGTAGCTTCTACGCATAAGGTTCTACATATGGGACTACGCGTATCCTGTGAAGGATATGCGTAAACAGTGACCTCTACGCATAAGGTCAACTCTTATGAGTAACCTTACGCGTAAGGTTAATATATGCCTACGCATAAGCTCTACGCATAAGGTCTCCTTTTTCCTACGCGTAACACCTCTTACGCGTAAGTTAGGATTCTACGCGTAAGTTTACGCCTAAGCATATATCATTCCTGTCTACGCATAACTTTGCAAAAACTACGCTTAACCCTGGATTGTCCTTCATGATGATTTATTACGTGTACAAACTTGTAAATAAACTAATCATAACGTCACGAATCCAATAATGTCACTAATAAACTTAATCGTCTAATATGCTGTGAACAATAAGTGATAACATAAACTTTAAAACTTGAAGTTAACTAACTCACGAAACATTTCACGACATCATTGAACTATTGAACATACAAGTGACTTAGGACTCGTAACAATCATTATCACTGTACATTCAATAACTAGACAATAAGACCTTCTGTTGACTAACATTATGTCTTTCGATATGTTGGTTCTCTTGGCTAATGTTATTTCAGATCACGACATGGCTGAACAAATGAATGTGGATGCACCTGAAGCTCTCTCCATTGCTGATATTTATCCTCATGGCTATCCAATGAAGATAGGAAAGAATAATCTCCGTGTTGACTTTGACACCCTCACTTGCTCTGAATCTTCGTGTTTAATTGCTATTGACATTCTGAGGACTCATCCATATCAAAACATGCTTACTCACACTGCAACTGTCCCTGAGATCTACATCCAACAGTTCTGGAACACTATGGAAAGGGTCAAAGGACAAACAGCCGTGACGGTGACTCTGAATCACAAACAAGTCACCATTACACCTGCAGACTTAAAGGCAGTTCTCCTAATTCCTGATGTCGATCCAACCAAACTATATGCCACACCTGCTGAAGAGCTCACTCTCCAATTCTTAATCGATATCGGTTATGACGAGGCTACAGGAGTAATCACCAAGCATTCTCACGTAGAGCTTAAGATTATTCCTCAACCCTGGAGAACTCTCTACATGATCATCACCAAGTCTGTTTCTGGTCGTGACAGCGGCTATGAGCACCCTAAGCTCATGGAATTGAAAATATTCTGGGCATTGGTCAACAGGAAACACATCGCTATCGAAGCTCTGATTTGGGATGACATGATGTCATTTCTCAACAAACTTGGCTCAAAGATTCCCTACATCAGATATACTAAATTGTTGATCCAGAGAGCACTTGGACTTCATCCTGACATTCCCAAGAGGCTCAATGACCCCGACAATCATGACATGTTGACGGAACCTATTCTATCTGTCAGAATCAAGGAAACGTCTACAAAGAAACAAGGTGCTGTGCTGCCAGATTTCCTTCTAACTGAAGATGTCAGAAAGCTCGAATCGTACAAAAGGTATCTGGAAGCAGTCAGACAAGGCAAAGTTGGTCATCTCGACGAAAAATATTCTGGAACACCTGTAAGGAGAACCAGAAAAGGAAGTGCTGGAAGTGTCACAAGTTCAGATAGTCAGAGGAATGTTCCAAAGAAGAAACCTATTCCAAAGAGGAAACCTACCACTAAGAAGAAAGTTCCTTCTCAGGAAGCCACTCCGATCCGTTCACCTGAACCGCAAAGACAGCTCAGGGACGAAGACTCTGATGCTACTGACACAGATGAAGAGATCACATACTCTGAAACTGCAAAGGATGATAATCCCTCAGTAGCAAAACCTCCAAGTCCTCCAGCTGTCCAAGGAAAAGGGAAGACTCCAGCAATTGTACCCTATGATGAGAGCTCTGATGAAGAAGAAGAAGTGCAACTGGATAAATCATACAGGAAGAAGTTCAAAATCGTCCGACATCGTCAAAAGGCTGAAGCATTTGCTAAAGATCAAATGGGTGGCCCCGGAGGATCAAGTGGTGCTGCCCACTCCTCTCCAGATCCTGATACGGTTAATCGACCCGATAAGGGATCTAGTGCCACCACTCTTGTGCAACTACAAAAGCCTGTTGAGGATACTATTGTGTATGATTTTGAGAAACTGGAAACTGAGAAAGAAAAGTCTAGAGATGACGAGGATGATTATACAAAGTTTCTTCTAGACAGTCCAACACACTCAAAGGAGAAAACCTCAGAAACTCCTAAGGACATGAAGTCTCCTCATGTCTCCTCATCATCAGACTCTTCATCTCACTCATCACCACCACCATCTACGAAGTCAACCAGATCATCATCCAAATCAGTGAAGAAACCACCTAAATCTTGGATTTCTCAGACTCATAAAAAGATTGTGAAAGCTGTCCAACAAATCAGAAAGAAGGACATACTTTACAGAAAAATGAATTGGTTTGCTGACCAAATTCAGTACTTAAATGATGAGAAAGACAAGATGGAGAAAGAAAGGGAATTTGTTCAGAAGTTCATGAAGAGTCATCGTAAAGAGGAACTGAACGATATGATCGAAGGTTACACTAACAAGTACCTTCAGGATATCGTTCCTAAAGTCCAAAAGGAACTGGAGAAGACAGCAAGAGATCATACCCACAAGTTTCTTCTCGACACTGTCCCCGGTGTGACTAGAGAAGTATTTTCCAGACAACTCACCCCTAACATCGTCGCATTGGTTAAACATACAATGGCCAAAGAAGCTGATCTCTCTGAATCTGAGTTAATCGCTAAACTAGTGATGCAAATGTCATAGCGATCTGGAACGTTTACTTCGGATGAAGCTAAATTTTTCGAAAATCTACTTGATTTTCAACTCAGATCATCATGCAAGGAGTCAGCTGATCAACCCAAACGACCAAGAGATGACGATGATAAGGATAAGGACTCTGCACCTAAACGTCAGAAGCAGTCTGGTAAATCTACGTCTATGCCACCTCCTCCACCACGGACTTCTTCTCAACAAAAGTCTCCTCCACCTCGGTCTTCTACTGATAAACCTCGGGACGATTCCAAGTTACCACCCCTGACTCATAAAACAGGTGATTACTTTGAGTATACGGGTGGTGACGATGAAGAGGTCCTTGAGCCCCGACAACAACCCACCTCACCCAAACAAGTGCAGAAACCAGTATCATCATCAAGGTCTTCCAAAAAGAAGAAGAAGACGACTCAGCCTGGAGTCGTATCATGGCAAGATGACGATAAAAACGAAGAGTTTGAATGGTTCTCCACACTTGTCAATCAAACTCCCTACCCTGATGAAGGTCAAGAATTAGTAGACGGTTCTACATTGGAGCACGCAAAACTTTTGCAAGAAAAGTTCCATGTGAAGAAAATGACGAAATCTGAGTTGAAGCGAATCAAGAATGAAGCGTTTCAACTTCTACAAGACAGCTCTGAAAGCGCCCTCGAGGTCGAATATCATCTTGAGAACATCGCTCGAGCTATGTCTAACAACATGGATTGGCTCAATCCGGAAGCAAACATTGACTTCACACAAAGGGACAACCCTCCATACTACACCGATTGGACCAAACCTCTACCGACCATTGGCCAAGCAGACGAACCAAGGATTCCCTTCTGATATTTTTTTAACAGAGACCTGGATTTTCTCTTACACGGTAGCGATGATTCGCGAAAATACGCCACATCATTGACTCTTCCATTCCCAGCGGCTATTTACTCAAACTGCATAGCTATCGAGGAACGTGCAAATCACTTGTTTTCTGACAACGTGCAAGCATACGACCAAGATGCATTGTATGGGATTCATCATTGGCCTGAACGCCGAAGAATCTACTACAGAAGCTGCCTGGTTCAGAAGTCTCAACATGCAGTGTATAGTTCCAAGGACATCGTGGCCATCAAACATATTGATCTCAAGTCTAAGTGGGCCTACACATTCTTGAAGAATATCATAGTCAAACGACAAGATGAACAGGACTATGGATTCTCCGAGGCTGACTTTGAGAATTTGTCCCTCAACGACATCGAAGACATGTACCTTGCCAAAGTACAGGGTCGTATGAGACAATTCTCGACTGAAGTTCAACGTGAATTTATCAAGTCAGTTCTCATCTTCATTAGACGCATCGTGATCAAAGAAAGTGTCGAAGATATCCAGATGGTTGTTGAATCATATCAGAAACGTGTAAACTTCACTCCACCACAACTTGATCTTCCCGACATCAACCAGCTTACACAACTTACGCTCATCAGCAAACCTTTCGGCGTTGTTTCCCGCAGTGAACTTCAAAGAAACTGCTTAATGGCGTGTAGTGAGCTCCACAAACTCGGGGATCATACCTTGAAGCTGGTTAGGGATGGATTGGTGTACAGGTTGAAGGATATACGCCTGAAAGTTGGGAATCCTAGGCGCTGGAATTCTCAGGAAAGGAGGGATGTGAGAAGTATCATCACCATGATTGATGAACGGTTGTTCAGAAGGGATCAGTTCAGACGATTGGAGAGCTATGTTGGTGGACGACCCAGGAGAAACATCACCGGCTTTCAACACCCTGTGCGTACTCCTGGGAACATCACTGCACTTCCTGGTACCCCTTGAATTGTTTCCTTCATATAATTTTGGATGTGTGATTATATATGGCTTGTGCACACATAACAGTGTACAACCCGTTATTGTTAAGAAAGGACCCTGTGGTACGCCTCAGTGCCACAATCCTTATAAAAGGAGCGAAAGCTTCTTATTTTTGAGTAAAACCTATCAAACCTTTCACTTTTCAAGGTTTTGCTCAAAAAGACAAGTACTTCCCCATATGATTTTTCAAAACCTCAACCGTTTATATCACTAGTTGAGGGGGAGTATTTGATTTAAAACTTTGTTCACAAATTGTTCATAGTGGTCATCTTCCCGCAACACTCAAAATGGTCATATTTATTCTCAAACGTTCAAAAATAACATTTTATATGCCATTTTTGAGGGGGAGAAAATTTGTGTGATAAGAAATATGTTGTACAGAATGCAAATGAATCTGTGTACCTCAGACTTAACCAACGAATTGACGGTACTAAACTGTTTGTAACTCGAAAAGACTTTTCCTGGACGGGTAATAATTTCAAGCTAGTTCGCTAGTAATGTAAACGTGTCTCGCAAAGGACTTGTCCAAGTAGAAAGTACCATTTGAGAAACTTTTGATAGACATGAACTCTGACGGGTTTGACAACCTTCCAAGTTTCGTCTACACCTTCAAGGTAGTTATTAGAGCTAGTTGTCACCTAAAAGCTGACAATGTAACTCTTTAACTATTCAACATAATCGTGTCTCGCGGGAGATTGTCTATCTTTAGTGGATCAATTCAAAAAGTGCGCGCTCTTTCCTCACTGTGCATTTAACCATTTAAACTATTAAGCACATGTGGAGGGGGAGTATTTATGCAAAACATCATCTCTCACTGTGGTTCAAACATGTTTTTCATTAACAAACCCTTTGAGAGATATTTTCACAATACGTGGTTTTAATGGAAAACATAGGTTAGTCATGGAGTTATAAGGTGACTAAGGTTAGGAATAACCGTCCTATGATCCGCCAGAGCCGGAGGGATCTACCCAAGGACACTACCATTAGTTAGTGTTAGAAGTCCTTAGGAATGATTGTAAAAAGGAGAAAATGAGAATCAGAGAAAGAAGGAGTTGAAGAATCAAAAAGAAATGTAAAGTAAAGGGTGTAAAGAAACAGCCCTCCAGATTATTCAACTTAGGGCAGACACCGGGTTCAATTCATATGCTACTGGTTGTCACTTAGTGACACCGGTATTGAAGATTAAAAGTCGTCATGGACCCAGTGACGCATGCACTAAACCTTCTTAGCCACTCAAGTTTCTCTCAACAGAAGCTTGTTTCATTCTCACAGGGAACCTTACGTAAACTATTGGCTTTCTCTTAGAGATCGCTGGTATTGAAGAAGGAGACCTTCTCCCTAGTCTCCGCTCAGGAAAACCAAAACGCACTATTGAGTCTAGAGCCACAAGATTCATCAAAAGATCTCTTAGGAACACTTGACATTTAATCACCTGATGATCAACAAATAAGATCATCAGTGGTTCATATCGAGTCCTTCACAGATCTTAGCAATCTGTCGAGAACATTTATGAGAGGTTCACATCTGTGATCCTTAGTGATTGAATGGAAACTCCTGCTAAGGTCAACATCAAACAGCCCTGACAGCAGGTCACTTCGGTAACTCCCCGTGGATTACGCGGAGTATGTCTCAAACGGTCTACAGTCATGAGGTGATACTTCGGTGTACCTCAGCGACTCATCTGAACTGTAGATGTACTTCGGTACATCGCGTTATCTCACTTGTGGGACTCCAGTTCAGGAACGGCCTTTGTAAGAATTAGAGTTGTGTTTTCACACTACGCTGTTAACACTCTCGAAGTTCAAACTTGTAAGTGCCGGAACCTGCTTATTACTAACCGTTTGAAATGTTTTCTTCTTATGGAAGCTCCGGAGCGGGATGATCGTGCTGATTCTTCTCATGCTCATGCCAACATCATCACTAATGGAAGTTCTATTCAAAAGCAACACAACCGTCAGAATGATTCTTCGTCAAACCAAAGAATCTACAATGTTTAAGACTTAAAGAACTTCATAAGCATTGAATTCCAACGTCAAAGAGCGTGTGAGCATGTTGAAGAATGACGTGGAGACACTGGAGCAGCGAAGCAGACCTGAGGCAGACTGATGCAGACAACAACATACTATCACTTTCACCACAAAGAACAATGATCAAAGAACAAAGTTAATGATGACGTCAAAGCATAACTGTTCAAAGATAACTATCTCTCTACACTGGGGAGATTGTTCGAATCAAGGCAATTCCTCTCACAAGAAAGAAGAATGTCAGAAGACGTCACTGATACTATTACATCAACGCCTTCACCGTTTACATTCATATATACTTGAGGGGGAGATTGTTGGAATCACTCCTAAACAGTATTTCAAGTATTTATATTTCATATGTAATAGGTAGCTTTATTATGGCCTTTATGTTTGTTTAAGGTCAAG
This sequence comes from Chrysanthemum seticuspe, assembly GCA_019973895.1. Lineage (NCBI taxonomy): Eukaryota > Viridiplantae > Streptophyta > Magnoliopsida > Asterales > Asteraceae > Chrysanthemum > Chrysanthemum seticuspe. Next base: position 61,051,099 of record BPTQ01000002.1, read on the forward strand.
CTTATGTAGAAGGCCCATAAGCTTAGGCCCAAGCCCACATAAGAAAGGATGGGAACTAGGAGTGTTGCCCTAGCTTCCCTCCTATAAATAATCTTGTAAACCCTCATTTGAGGGTTGGTTGTTCAAGTTTTCTTTTCACATACTCTCTACGCCTAACCGGTCTTCATATTAACGTGTGTGTGTGTGTGATACTTGTTCATCCGCCTTTATCTCTTTCTCTATAACTTGTGTTTGTAAAACTAGTGACCTAACATCGACATATAAACCCTAGTTTTCAAAAAACCATTAATTTGTGTTTCTGGGTATGTTTAGGTGATGAAATTGTGTATATAGATGTAAAAGAAACATTTTGACACAATGTTTATAACCACAAACACCCATTCTTGATCGAGTGTTCATACGCTTATGCGTAGAACACTAAATCAAGCATAAATCAAAATTTGACCGTTGGTTTTGTATAAGAATCAAAACCTATGTTTGTAAACACGTTAAGATCATAAAACCACTTACAAATTGATGATCCAAAACACACAATTCTTGAATGAATCTTAGGCGTAGGATGTGTATAGGTTTAGAATTAAATGTGAAGAGAAAGTTAGGTGGGGAGGTGTTTTATTAAAATAACTTTAGCATTTTGACAGTTTTGGTCCCTCCACCTTTTCCTTTTTCAAACAAAGCCTTTTAACTTCCATTTTTGTTACCAAACAAAGATTTTTAGGAAAGAAACATGACGACACTCCCCATAGACTTGAGAAAAATAATGAAAGGTTATTAATTTAAGTCCGAGGAGTGTCTTTGAACCAGAAAATGTACCACCATTTGTAACAGAATCAACCGAGATATGATAACATGCAAGTACACAGATGTTTTGAAATAGTTAAGAGATTATTTTCTCCCCCTCAACACTTGATCGGAAAAATATTGAATTTTGTAAGATTAAAGTGTTGACGGAAGAAATGTACTTGCCATGTTGAAAGAAAGATAGATTAGGAGAATATTTTTGTTGTTTTATCGGATTTTATATTTTTGTATTTTGTTTTTGAAAAGATATTTACAGAAGATGTTTTGGTGTTTGACAGGTTTTTAAGACTGTTTTAAGAGGTCATCCAATTCCTCTTGAGTCAAACACCTCATACCAATTCGGTGGACCAACTCATTAAACCTAGCGGGAGGCAAGGCTTTGGTGAGCAGATCTGCCAATTGGTATTCAGTACCCACAAAGTATAATTCAACGGTACCCTATTCCACGTGGTCCTTGATGAAATGATAGCGTAGATCGATATACTTTGATTTCGAGTGCTGAACAGAGTTGAACGAGATCGCAATGGCACTCCGATTGTCGCAGTACATCAGGATTTTGTCAAATACGTAACCATAGTCTTTGAGTTGTGTTCTCATCCAGATGACTTGAGCACAACACGCGGACATGGCTACATATTCTGCTTCGGTTGATGACAGCGATGTACAATCCTGCTTCTTTGATTGCCAAGACACCAGTTTATCACCGAGAAATTGTAGAGCTCCTGAGGTACTATTCCTTGAGTCTAAGCATCCTGCGTGGTCAGCGTCTGAAAAAGCGATTAGTTCAAAACCAGAATCCTTCGGATACCAGATCCCCAAGTTAATGGTTCCCTTGATGTATCGGAGGATTCTTTTAGCCTCAGAGAGGTGGGTTTCAATTGGTCGCGACTGATAACGGGAGCATAGATAAACGGCAAAGACAATATCAGGTCTGCTAGCTGTTAGATACATGAGAGACCCAATGATACTTCGGTATTTGGTAGGTTCAACCAATTTCCCATGTAAATCAGCATCTAATTTCTTGGTATGAGCCATTGGTGTGGCATAAGTGTCACAGGTTGTCATTCCAAATTTGTTTAACAGTTCAAGGGCATATTTGGACTGACTCAAGAAAATACCACGGGGTGATTGATGAACTTGCAGTCCTAGAAAGAACGTAAGTTCACCCATCATGGACATTTCAAAATTTTTCTTCATTAGTTTTGCAAAAGCGGTTGAAAACTTTTTATGTGTCGACCCAAAAATGATGTCATCCACGTAAATTTGAACAATTAAGATATGTGCCTCGTGATATTGTATAAAAAGAGTTGGGTCAACCGAGCCTTTGGTGAAATTATTGGCAATGAGGAAAGATGATAGCTTATCGTACCATGCCCGAGGGGCTTGTTTGAGACCATAAAGAGCTTTGTTCAGTTTGTAGACATGGTTCGGGAACTCAGGATCAACGAATCCATCTGGTTGGCTGACATAGACCGTTTCTTTTAGTTGTCAATTGAGAAACGTTGTTTTGACATCCATCTGATAGACCGTCATATTCATATGAGCTGCGAACGTGAGAAATATCCGAACAGCCTTAAGACAAGCAACCGGAGCAAAAGATTCTTCAAATTCTATTCCCTCTTCCTGACGATAACCCTTAGCAACTAGACGTGACTTGTTTCGGATGACGTTTCCTTCAGCATCCAATTTGTTTTTCCAAATCCATTTTAGACCAATGACGTAGACCCCTGTTGGTCTTTCAACCAGTTCCCATACTTCAAGACGTTTGAATTGGTTGAGTTCTTCCTGCATGGATACAATCCAGTTGTCTTTTGTCATTGCGTCTTTAATGTTTTTAGGCTCAGATTGGCAGACAGTGAGTGCATAAATGCAATGTTCACCGTCTGTGTGAAGACGTTGTCTTGTAACGACTGGTTGATTCGGGTTGCCAATAATGTTAGCCAGAGGATGGTCTTTTGTCCATCTATGTGTAGAGCGTTGATGTTGGTATACATTGTGCAGATTCTGAGGATTCAAATGGTTTGTTGAAGATTCTGCGACATCAGGTGCAGCAGTCTCATTAGCAAACGGGTTGAAGAATGCATTTGGATCAAAATCTGCAGGTGGGGGTACTTCATTCAGAATATCATCAGCTGGTTCATCATTGTTGGAAGCGGTGTGTTCAACTGTTGTGTTGGAGTCAACTGGTGTAGGTGCATCTTCAACAGTAGTTGTTGTAGCAGGTGTATCAGGTATAGGAATATTATGAGGTTTTGCAGCGGAAACAGCGGATACACCTGGAGCACGTTCATCAATATCATCACTGAACAGAGGAGCAAATAACCTTTCCATTTGTTGACGAGTGAGCTGGGGGCTTTGTTCAGCTGATGATGGGGGTTGAGGGAAGTTTAAATGGTTGTGACCGGGTTCTAAGCTGTTATACTCAGAATCCATTTCCGTGAGTTCATCGAAATGAGCATGAATCATTGCCATTACCTCCTTAGTTCGACGATTCCAGATTCGGAAACCTTTAGAATTGTCACAGTATCCAATAAAGACTCCAATATCAGCTTTGGCTTTGAGCTTTCCAAAATCATCACGATCATTATTCGGATAGCAAAGGGATCCAAATACATGAAAGTGTTTGAGGTTCGGTTTATATTTGTGGACAAGCTCGAAAGGTGTTTTGTTCTGGCGTTTTGTGATCATAGAACGGTTTTGAGTATAGCATGCAGTAGATACAGCTTCTGCCCATAAGTAATCTGGAAGTTTAGCATTGATTAACATTGTTCTTGCAGCTTCCACTAACGTTCGGTCTCGTCTTTCAACAACTCCGTTTTGTTCAGTTGTACGTGCAATAGATGTTTGATGCTGAATTCCCACTTTCTCATAGAATTCACGAAGGGTTTTGTTAACAAATTCAGTTCCTTTGTCTGTTCTGATTATTCTGACGGTGTTGCGGAGCTGAACCTGTATTTTTGTGAGAAAGGTGATGATCATTTGTGGAGCTTGGTCTTTGCTACGAAGAAAGTAGACCCAAGTCCATCGTGAGTAGTCATCAACAATTACTAAGATATAGCGTTTGCCATTGATCGTTTGCACGCGCATCGGGCCACACAAATCCATGTGAAGAAGATGTAGTACATGCTGAGAGCTGTGTTCCACATTTGAAGGAAAATGAGCACGAGTGCTTTTCCCTTGTTCACAGGCTGAGCAAAGGTGATCTTTTGAATACCGGAATCGTGGGAGTCCTTCAACTAGTTTGTGTCGAGCAAGGTTGGTGATGGTTTGAAAGTTTAGATGTGAGAGACGACAGTGCCATAGCCAGGATTTTGTAGATGTTGCCTTTGAAAGTAAGCAAATGGGAGAGGAAGCAACCATGTCTTGCATAGAGATAGTGTAGAGACTAGAATTACGCGAGCCAGACATAAGGTCATTTCCTTGTAGATCACGAATGAAACAAGTTTTCTCCCTGAAAGCAACCTCCAAATCTCCATCACAAAATTGACCTACTGAAAACAGATTGTGACCGAGGCCTTCCACATAGTAAACCCTGCTGATTTCGATGTTCCCATTGACATAATCTCCGTAGCCCATGATGGCTGCGAAGTGATCGTTCCCGAATCTGACAGTGCCAATGAACTTTGCAATAAAGTTTGATAACAGTTTAAGGTTGCCTGTTATGTGTCGGGAACATCCGCTATCAACAATCCAGAGAATGATCTGTATCACCTGCATTACACACAGACGACACAGATGGAATAGAAGTAGATGTGGAACCCGAAATGTAAGAGGGTTCCGAAGCAGGTATATTAGATACACACACATTAATAAGTTTAGGCATCCATTTAAATCCTAGTGTGTTGTATATCCATTTCTGCCATCTATAACTACTCTTTGCTCTAGTCTTAGTGAATGCACTAGGTGGTACTACATTCTTAGGAGGTGAATCGGGAGCTACTGTGATAGCAATGGTTGCCTTAGAATCTAAAGAAGGCAGTCTACCAAGCACAGACTTAGAATGATTAGTGGGCCTAGAGGTATTCCGATTCTTAGGATTTCGTAATCGAGAGATTATAGCTTTAGCAACACATTTGTCATGACAATCAGAATTCATACTCTTTCGACAAATAACACAAGGTGCATCAGACTGAATATCAAAAGTACTTAACGGTTTAGCATTCGTTACATCACTATTTCTATTACATTTGCCAGACGTAACATCTATAGTGGAAGCAACATGATTTTTATTCAGAGTCCTAGGGTGTTCTTCTACTTTAGCATTCCTTATTGATCTTTTCTTAGGTCGCAACTTCCTATTCTTCGATTGAGTGCTCCTAGGCTGTGAAGTGCGGACGTTTGGAAAAGACGCAACTATTCCTGTTTCAGTAGAGGGAAACACACTAGCAACTTGTGATTTGGCAGTAGGGATTCTAGGTTCACGATTACTAAGTGTGACTGGTGCTAATCTCTTAATCACATTAGGCGGAAGTTGTTCATACTTTCCTAACATTTCCCGTAACTTAGAGATAGTGTGTATCAGATCTTGATTTTCAGAACGAATATTTCCAGCAAAATTCATGACATCTCTAGTGTGAGCAAGATAGTGATCAAGTTCGTTTGATGCTTCAAGTCGAGTCTTTTTGAGTAAATCAAATATGACACCATACTCCTGTTTAACTTTTAAAAGTTCTTGTTCATATTTTGAGATTTGACTTTTCAAAGACACGTTTTGATCATCCAGTTGCTTAATTTTAGGATCAGAAGATTTTTCACTCAATTGAGCGATTTTCTTTTGAAAACTAAGTTGATGGTTGTGAATATCTTTTTCACACCAATGAAGACGACGTTTTGCATTGTAAATTTCAGTGAGTAATCGTTTATTTTCAGCTTTTAAAGACTCGATCTGAAGCACATTATCGGTGTTCTCAACAGTAACAACAGTGTCAACAATATCAGCAGAGATATGATCAGATGCATATGGCAAAGAATAGAATAACACAACATTATGGATATCAGCACAGATAACATTTTCCAAGAGTCGATCAACATCTTTTCTCAAGAGTTTCTTTTTACGTTTAGTATTAGAAATAGATGTTTCTGTTTTCTTGAAAACGTTTTTCATTACCCCAAGTTCCTTATGAAAATCGTTTTCCCAGGCAATTGCACAACTTTTCAAGTTTTTAACATTAGGTAAAAGATTTTTCTGAAAAATGTCTCTTTGTTCTCGCGCCAGAGGCGATTGAAAATGTTCAACTTTGATTTCGGAGCGATATTCTATCTCATGTTGTAAAATTTTGAGGTCAGCCATGAAAATGTCATAATATCGAAGGATTTTTCGATTTTCAGGTTTTGAGTTTACTTCACTAATGGAAGGTAAAGGACCATAAGTATGTGCAAATTCTGTTTTGGGATTAACATTAGAAGACTCAGGTGTTTTGATGATAACCCTTGGTGTGTTAGAAGAATCCGTTGGTGTGACGAAAGTGACCGCGTTTTTATAATTAAAAGGTTTGTTGTAAACAACATTTTTTAATTTTGATCGACTCTCGTCTTCTGCATCTAATTCCTCTTGACGATGATATTCAAACCAAGGAAGGTAAAGGACCATAAGTATGTGCAAATTCTGTTTTGGGATTAACATTAGAAGACTCAGTGTGTTTTGATGATAACCCTGGTGGTGTTAGAAGAATCCGTTGGTGTGACGAAGTGACCGCGTTTTTATAATTAAAAGGTTTGTTGTAAACAACATTTTTTAATTTTGATCGACTCTCGTCTTCTGCATCTAATTCCTCTTGACGATGATATTCAACAAACACTCATGACAGTATTATCAATTTTGTATTCTGCACTGGAAACTTCAGGAGTTGTTTTTGAATGTTTTTAGTGAAAGCTTTGGTTTTGTAATCAGCTAGATTTTTTCCATATCCTTTTGGATTGGGTTTTAAGGTAAACTTTTCAATAGCTGTTACTGATTCACCATGTTTGTAAACAACAGTTTCAAACTCTTTAAGTTTGTTTTGCAAGCCGCTAATTTCTTCAAGAAGGTCATCTACCCGATTCGTTGAATGCTTTTTGTATGCGGAGAACTGTTTTTGACAATTTAACAACTCAGCCGTAGCTTTTTGATTTTCCAAGGTGAGAGCGTTAATTTGCTTTTTATGTTCGTGTTTCAGTTGTTCTAATTCAGACAACAAAGCATTCTTCGAGGCGGCTAGATCACGCATCTGTCTCTCTAAATATTTTTCATTTTGATGAGATTTTGCAAAAGCGGCTTCAAAACCTTTTTCACGGTTTTCTTGAGTTTTGAAAAAGTTGAGTTGCATTTGTAAGCATTTAAAATCCTTGGTTAACAGTGCATTTTTACTTTTTAAGGACTGATTTAATGCAACACATGCAGCAATTTGGGATTGTTGGTCTTTAAGTAACAGAACAAGATCTGGATGGGGCAAAGGTTCATCTTGTTCAACGTGAGTCACAACATGATCATTATTTAGATCCTCAAGTATAACCACGGAGTCAATTTGATTATCAAGGGAAACCATAAGGTCTTCTGGATCGTCAAATGTAACTACGGGGTTTATTTGAAAATCGTCAGAATGAGATGTAGATGACTCATTTTGAACATTCTGAGCCGTGCCGGATTCAGATATTGATGGAGATATTAGTTGAGATATGATGATGGTTTGTTCGGGTACCTGAGACAAGCCATCAGTGTCATACACTGGGCCTGTTTCACTCATGTGTAACTCTTGCATATTAGCCATCAACATAACAGCTGCATTGGCCTGCAAGTCCTCCATATCATCATCCGAGTCTGCATCTGCCATAAAGCTTTGTTCTTTGTCTGTGAGAGATCCACTAGCTTCATCCTTAAGAGCCAAAAGTAAAGCCTCTTTGAAATAAGCACTGCCCCTAGTCCTTGGCTTTGGGCATGCATTAGCCAGGTGTCCCTTCTCATTGCAGTTGTAGCATCTAAGACCATTTAACCGACTCTGAGCATTTCCCTGTTCCACCACTTAAGCTCTGTTGTTATTCCTACCCACAGTATTAAACCCTTCACCACCGCCCATCTGACGACCATAATCACGATTCTGAACTTCAACACGTCCATTGTTCACAACAGCTTGAGTCCGTGTGTTAGATGAGGAACGAATACGATTGTTGGATTTGTTGGTGTAACGGCCAAAAGCATTAGCAATCATCACAAATGCTTGTTGCAATGCTTCGAATGGATCGATTTCCTCAGTCGCTTCACTGACATATGCTTGAGCATTGTTGCTGTATGGAACCAATTGATTTTGTTGAGGTTGTTGCTGTGAAGGTGTGTTTGAAGCAGTTGGTTGAGTTGCTGGTTGAGAGGGATGATTCTGTTGAGCATACAAGGCAAGTTGTTGATTATCTGGTTGTGACTGTTTAGCAAGTTGAGCACGGAGAATCCTTTCCCGATCAACTTCCTTTTCATGAGGCTTCAAGTAATCGTACAACAATCCATAAGTAGAATGATGCATATTCTTCGCTTGACGGAGAAAGATGACATACTTCTCCCATTCAGGACCAAGACTACTCAGGAACTTAGTATTCACTGCAATTCTTGGCATGATGATGTTGTGTTTATCCAAATCATTGATGATGTCTGAAAATCGATGATGATAGGAATCTAGTGTCTCTCCAGGTTCAATCATGAAGTGTTCATAAGCCAAGTAAATTTTGGATTCCAAATCCTCCTGATTGAGTACAGATCCTTCCATAAGAAGACGAATATGATCCCACATTTTTGTGCAGTCTTTTGAGCATCAACACTACGAAGAATTGGGTTTGGTAATCCTAAGAGGATGTATTCCATTGCAAGTTCATCAGCTTCATAGTGTAGAAGTTCTGTAGGATTTAAATCTGCAACAGTAGCAATGTTGGTTTGTTCATCTCTTGGTGGAACAGCAGTTGGATCTCCGGGTACAATGACAGTAGGCATCTCAAATGGACCTTCCAAGATAACCTTCTTTAAGAACTTTCCATGTGGCTTCTTTAGATCACAAAACCTAAAGAACCTTATCACCCATTGATCGTAGTTTCCTGGAGTGAGCATTGGAGGTCTATCAAGTGATCCAGCTTCATGAATTGATTGTTGGCTGCTTAAAGCTTCACACATCTTTGCAAACCAAGTGGGTTCCTTCATAGTGGTCCGTGATGGATGTTGATTGAAGTCGGTTGTGTAGGGTTGAACTTGAAGGCTTGGTGGTGGTTGAACCATTTGTGGTTGTGGAATTGCACCAAGTTGTGGAGTATGTTGCTGATTAAATTGTTGTTGATAAATAGCTTGTTGTTGATTCCATTGTTGATGTTGTGGAGTTAATTGTTGTTGTTGTTGATGATTATAAGTGTGAGGGAAATAGTTAGAGTATGGTGGTTGAGACATGATGATAAACTTGTGTGGTATAAATGGATCTTTGTAGTCGAATGAACCTTTGTTGATGAAGTGTCCTTAGGCGTAGAAAAGACAAGAACCAAGTAGCACTTATGCGTAAAAACACCAAAAGTTACGCGTAACAATGAGGAGTTACGCGTAGGTTTTAGCTTACGCGTAAGTAGGAAAAACACTAAAGTTATGCGTGGACAAAAGTTAGGCGTAGAAACGTAGGCGTAGGATTACCTTATGCGTAGACCTTAGTTTACGCGTAAAGTGAATCTTATGCGTAGAATTTCTACGCGTAAGCTTATGCTTATGCGTAAGTTTAGGGTTTTTGCCCAAATGATCTTTTACACTATCACAGTGCAAAAGATATCCAAAGTCGACGTATTTTCAGACTTATCCAAGTAAGAAAACACGGAATAAACCAGGAAAATGAAGATCAAACCAAGGAAAATCTTACGCGTAATTTTAGGGTTTTGATACGCGTAGGATTACTCGTAACTTTGATTTTGCCCAAATGTGTTTCTAAACCAGTTTTTTGTTATGGAATAGCTTCAATAGTACCAAAAGAACACAAAAATGTGAAATTTGATGTACCAAAACTGCTAGACGGGTTACGCGTAGAACGACACCCACGAACAAAAACAAGCTTAAAAACGTAGATCCACGCGTAAAGTTTGAAACTTTTTGCCAAAAACAAGTATTTTAACACCTCAAAACATTGAAAGTACAAGAATCTTGGATTAAAAAGTGTAAAAAACGTGTTTTTAAGCGAACCAAAGTATCACTCGTTAGCCGTACGCGTAGGACCAAAACCCACTTCAAAAGCAATAACGATTCACCCAACTATTAGGCGATTGATACCACTGTTAGGTCACTAGTTTTACAAACACAAGTTATAAAGAAAGGAGATGAGGCGATTGAACAAGAACCAAACACACACACACAATAATATGAGACGGTTATGCGTAATAGAGTGAATGAAAGGAAAACTTGAACAACCAACCCTCAAGTGAGGGTTATTACATTGTTTATATAGGCAAGGAGCTAGGGCAACACTCCCTCTCCTTCCCTATTCCTTATTGGGCTTGGGCCTAAGCTTATGGGCCTTCTACATAAGCTTTACCTTAAACAAACATAAAGGCCATAATAAAGCTACCTATTACATATGAAATATAAATACTTGAAATACTGTTTAGGAGTGATTCCAACACCTATAATGGTCGCAGCCATGGCGGATGCGTCCTCTTCAATCTGGTATTAGCCTGTCTGAGCCTTATATATTTATACTAAAGACGGTTGCCGGTGAAACTTTAATTTACTTTCTAGCAAGTTGTCGGTTGTTAAAATATAGGGACGTGCCAGATGCTGGTCAGTGGTATTCTTTGCCTTTGCTGCGGTTTTTTCATTTGGGTTTTCGGCCGGTTGGGCTGGCAGTGGTGTTTGGACGTCTTGGCCTTTTTCAATATACGGTTGATATATGTGGCCCTTATCTTTCAACCTCGAAAATATTAGTGGGACGTTCCACTTTCCTTCCAGAATTTTATCTACGTTTCTTCACTGGGCAGCAAACTTGGTAGGTGATTCAGATCTCGAGCTTTTTTAGGGCTTTGGAGCATGCATTTGCTGCTGTTACAATTGATGTTGGTGTGGTTTATAGTGCTTTCCTTGCGGCTTTGTTTGTGTGTTTTGTTGGTGACTTGGATGTTGTTGTACAGTGTCTAAACGTTTGTCTAATACAAAGATTGTGAAAACTTATTAATATTCTTATCAAAAACCAGATACAAGAACACTGGAATTAAGGATTAAGTCCTTGCCCAGCCGTCTTTACTCCTGTAATCAACAGTAAGTTTGATCATATCTTTTTTTTTTGAGTTTTTAGTTGGGGTTTAATTATTGATCATAAAGAATGAATATGGGTTTAATTGTTTCACTTTGAATTAGTTCCGTTTCGAGATTTTATATAAAAGATTGAAACTCCTTCATTTCTGGGGTTTTGATTTTGCCTGTGTAATTTTTTCGAGGTTTTGAGGTGCGAGAGTGAATAAGTTCGATGTCCATGATAAGCTTTATGTGCTTGAACCTATGCTTTTCCTAACCTGGTCATCAGTTATGTTCTTGATAAGGTGTATTTCAGGTATCAAAATCACTATTCCCCCTTATGTTTAATTACAACAATTCAAATCATGATTGGTTTCGGGCTATCATTGGTACAATGAGTGTAGCGACCAGTATTCGGCTGAGAAAAACTAATCCTACTACTGATGTACTGGGATTGCTTTTTCTTGGTTGAATACTGATCACCATTGGTGGAAATCTTATCCTTGAATTTGCGAAACACTTTTGAACAGTAGCGGTTCAGTTGGAGGAAAATATTGTTCGTTTAATACTACTTATGTTTTAAAACTTGAGAAAGACCTTACCTTGGCAGGGCGTCCCGTAACGCAGCCGTGGACTTTTTTTTCGGCTTTATTTTGCTATACATTTACGGTTTAGCGCTGGCTTATTTTCAAAGCTTTAAAAAGGTCTTTTCTTGGCAGGGCGTTTACTGACGCAGCCATGGTTGTTTTATTGCCTTTCTTTTGCTAGGCTTCCAAGGTTTATTACTGACTCATAATTCAAACCATTGAGAAGGTCTTTTCTTGGCGGGGCGTTTGTTGTAACGCAGCCATCGAGGCTTTTGTGGCTTTCTTTTGGTGCTTGCACATGTTGAGTGGTTTTGATATGTGCCTTTGGTCAAGGTCGGTTTTGGTTAAAGCGTAGTTCTGTGTTCTGAAATGAATATATATGTGATTACGAGCGCAAAACAGCAGCATGAATCCCGTCGTAAATCTTGAAATAGTTTTGCCGTCACTGTTTGTTGCCTGATGACGCTGTCGTGTACATGAAGTTTATCCAGCACCCTTTCTGTGGGCGATGATGATAATATGCTGACCATTGTGTGTGCATTTTCTTGGCCCGCATCGTGGCAGGGCGGTCATATCGAATGTATGACTGCAGCCATGTTGGTTTCCTGGTGTCGCTATTGTATACATATATCTGAGCCTCATTTGTTATCATTACTCATGCGTTTCTGAGAGTTGTGATGTGTTAGTCAGAGTATGGATTACGTGACAAATAAATTTACGTTCACGCAGTATTCGGTGTGTATATTTTGTTATATATACATATTAATCCTTACTGTTCGGGCGGTTTTTAGATTGTTTCCTTATTTGAACCTTTCAGTAACTTCTTATCTTGGCGAGCCGTTCAGTAACGCAGATATGGGAACCTTTGTGTCTTTGTTTTGCTACTTTAAAAAGTCTTTTCCTGGCATGGCGTTTAATAACGCAGCCATGAACGTTTTATTCCCTTTCTTTTGCTACCCTTTGAAGGCTGATCATTGACCGATAATTCAAACCTTTAAGAAGGTCTTATCTTGGCCGGGCGTTTATTATAACGCAACCATGGAGGTTTCTTTGGCTTTGTTTTAGTGCCTGCACATGTTGAGTGGTTTTGGTTCTGTTAAGAGGAAGGTTGGCGAAGGATATGATCATAGTTTATCTCACTTAGCGGTCAGGAAGGACCAGAAGCTTGATTTGGGAGCACATTGGTCCCCTTTGGTCAATGATGGTTTGAATGGTGATGACGGATGTTGTATTTTGGCCACTGGCCAACCGGTTTGCGTGCCTGTTGGTGCCTCTGAATGGTGTGAAGGTATGTTAGTCTATGCGTTTGTGGTTTACCATGTGTATTAGTTTGTTCAAATGTTTCTATGATATTGTTTCTCCCTTGCCAATCCCTTTATCAACATGATGTTAATTTGCAGGCGGGTAGCGCTTCCCTGTTAACTTAGATTTTCGGTTGGCAATGGCGATTTATGAAGTAGCTGAAGATGGTTCTTCTTCTGATGGTTCTGTTAGTGGGAATAGAATTATATTTTTGAGTTGGTGGTTGAGTAAATAGAAATTCAGTTTCATCAAACAAGACATGTCTGCTGGTTATGGTTTTGTTTGTAGTAGGGCATATAAAACATAACCCTTTTGTGTGAATGAATAACCAACTAAGATGGTGGGAATGGACCTTTTTTCAGATTTATCTGGACTATGGTGGTGTACAAAATCTCTGCAACCTGTGATTCTGAGATGGTCAAGTGCTGATAGTTTTTAGGGTAATCTGTTGATGAGATAAGTTGCTTCAAGCAAACAATATCCCCAAAAATGGTTTGGAAAGTGGGAGTAGATGTTTATGCCTCTTGCAATTTCAAGCAAACAATATCCCCAAAAATTGTTTGGAATGTTGTAGAGTGTTTGGACATGAGGTTTAGTGTAGAATGCCGTGAGTTGTGAAGTAATTTGTCAGTTATGCATTTAGTAATTTTGTGCCATTATCACTTATAGTTTTGATTGATGTATTGAAATGGTTTTGCACATAGGAACAAAAGGCTTTTATGTTAGATGTGGTGTGTGTTTTCTTTGGCATTAAGTAGGTCCAAATGGCTTTTGAATGGTTACCTATAATTGAAAGAAAGTATTTGCATTTGTTGATTGTGGTGTGTTTGCATGATCCCAAAACATCAATGTGAAGATCAAACAAATGTGTTACATAAGATGAGCTAACATCGAAAGGTAAGGCATGTTGTTTTGCAGGTGGACATACATCACAAACTGAGTGAGAATGATATTTGAACAAAGGTGAATGAGTTTTTATTTTCTTAAGTACACAAAGCATAGGGTAACTGTATTGGAAAGAATAAGGAGACCATGGATTGCTGCTTCTAGGAGAGTCAAGAAGGTGAATAAGAAGGCTAGCTCCTTAAAGGATCAAAGTTTAGAGGATGTATCCAAACAGGGGAGGAGTATAAGCAAGGATTCAGGGGAGGATTTAAACTTGGATGTTGATCTGGATTTGGATAGTGGAGATCATGGTGATGACTATATGGTGACTGACAAGGAAGGAAAAGAAGCAGTGCTTTAAACTTTGAAGGTTGTAGTTGAAGATAAAGAGGAAGAAGTGGTGCAGGCAACAACCACTACTATTGTTGCTGAATCCCCTGCTAGTACAAAAGAAACCACTGCTGCAACCTCTGAGGTAATTTTATCCACTGTTACTTCAGATACACCTATTGCTATTACAACCACTGCTACCACAATCACAACAACTGTCACACCACCACCCAAGTCTAAGGAAGTTGAGAAGGAAGTTGTTGGTACACTGTTGAACTTAAGTAAAACCTTATCAAATCCTTAACCTGTTATTGCACCTGTTCCCATTATACTTAATCCTACTAGACCTAAACCCTTGGGAAGTTTGAAGATTGGTGAACCTGTAAAGACTAAAGTGGTTCAACCAGATATTGTAAAGGGTAAAGGCATTGCAGAACCTGAAGAAGAAGAAATTGAATTTGATAGTAGGGAGGAGCAGATTGCACATGATCATGAAATGTCTAAGAGGTTACAAGAAATGTATGAGGCTGAAGATCTGGCTTCAGAAAAGAAGAGAATAGAAGATGAAGAAGCTTCTAGGAAACTGATAGAAGAATGGAATAATGAACAACCATTACTTCAAGCTTCTGAAATGATAAAGACAGAGTGGACTGATCATGAATGGGGACAATTACACATTGATACAAGGTCTAAGGTTTTGGCTGAGAGGATGAGACAATTGAAGAAGGAAAGAGTTGTTAAAAATTATCAAGCTAAGAAGAATAAACCTCCAACTAAGCAAGTAATGAGAAATAAAATGATGAAGTTTTTTAGACATATGGACATGCATATTAGTGTAAATTTGAGAAAATGTTCATATGAAGAGGTTGAGGAGATCTATTAATCTTGTAAAAGAATATGTGATGACTTCATTCCTATGAATTCTAGAAAGAAGATGAGTGGATAAAGAACAGCCAAAAGAGAAAAGCATATATTCAGGAGGAGTCTAGTTCTAAAAACAAAAAGTGGATGAAGAGATGGAGAAGGAAGAAAGAATGAATCTGTATCTTATAGTGTGTGATCAACCTGAAGAACCTATTAATCCTACACTAGTAAGATCTATTCATCCAATTATGGATTGGCAGATAGTCACAAAAAATGATAGAGAAATGATTGAAATTACAAGAGCTGATGGCTGGAAAAGTACATATTTCAATTTTGGATGTTTGTTGTTTTGTATGTCTAAAGTTGATCTTGAACAATTGTGGAAGATTATGGAATTTAGATATGGTAAGTTTGGACCAACTGGTAATTTAGCAAGGTTTGTCTGGACAGCTGTGAAGAACTTTTGTCAACCCAATCCAGAAGAGAAATTTTAGGAAGACTGTGATGTGGTTGAATGGATGTTATATCAACCCTGTACAGTACATGCTGTGCAGACTACACAGGAGACGTTTTTCATGTTCATTGATAAAGACTATCCATTAACCAAGAATGTAGCCAGAAAGATGTTGGAAGCCAAAATTGATCCACGAGGGACAAAGCCTACAAATCCTATGATTGACCAATTGTTCTTGAAGATTGAGAAGATTGCAGATCTACAAGGTCATCTAGCCCTTAAAGGCAAGTCTCAAGGAAGATTAAAAAGAATGGCAAAAAGATCTAAGGCTACTGATAAAGAGTCAGGATCTAATAAGGAGACTAAGGAGGCTGTTGGGTGTTTGGATACATCCTCCAAGTAAGAAGTTTTGAGCTTAAAGGAAACTTGATAATTCTGTTAGAACATATCAAGTTTAAGGGAGGATTGTTGGGTTTCAGGTTCCAATGAAAGGAATTATTCTAAGTGTGGAACCACTGCCAGCACAAATGAAACCACAGCCAAAAGAAATGTAACCACTGATGAAGACAAACCATGGCTAGTAGTAATAGTGATCCACTGCTTATGTAACAAAGCACTGCTAGTATTGTTAAGTCAGTTTAAGATTTGTATTTAGATAATTATAGTAAAGATATTTATCTTGTAGGTTATGTATTGTATATTATATACGACTCCTTAGCCTATAAAAGGAGGTCCTAGGTTAGAGTTAGATATACGTGTTAGATATATCTATATCTAAAGTCAATACACTTCAAGGTTGTAAAACCCTAATACTATTCAGAGTATTCGTATTAATATAATATTGAGGTGTTGAGTGTAATCAAAGTATTCTTCTTAAGATTAAACATTAAATTCCGCTTAGTGTTTAATAGTTTGTTTTAATTAACTCAGCTTCTATAAAGGATCGTTTGCTCAATTGGGATCAACACAATTAAATGAGTTCCTTTGGTGAAATTAAAGAGGGAAGTTTCTGCATAACTCTGTTGAAAGCCTAGTGATAAAAGAAAAGTGTTTCACTTAGTGAACCGTTGTTATTTTGGTTGTTTAAGTCTATAGAATGATTTCTTGAGCTTGCAAATTGTGTTTCGAGAGAATTATGTGTAGTATCCTTGTGGGAGAGTCATGTACACCTACTCATTCAAATCTCCTTGAAGAAAAACATTTTTTATATTAAGTTATTCAATGAACCAAATTTTATGTGTTGTAACAACTAATAATGCCCTTACCGAGACCCTTTTGGCCATTGAAGCAAAGGTTTCTTTGTAGTCAATACCCTCCATTTGAGTGTATCCTTTAACTACAAATCCTGCTTTGAACCTCTTAATTGAACCATCTACATTGAAGTTGATTCTATAGACCTAGTTGCTACCAATTGGAGACTTACCATCGGGTAAGGTAGTGAGTTCCTATGTGAAGTTAGACTCTAAAGCTTGTATTTCCTTTGCATTTTACGCACCTAGGATCTTTTGATGCTTGAGAATAAGTGTGTGGTTCAACCGTGTTATTTATTTTCTTGATTAAATGCCTTGTTGATGGTGTGTGTATGTTTTTGTAGTTTATGAAGTGTGTGTAATGGTGTTTGGTGATGTTGTGAATAAGAGATTTTGGCATTGTGCATTGATAATTAGTGAGCTTGGTTGATGGTTGTTTAGTTCTAGTTGAGACCCTTTGAGGGAGAGGTAGTTGAGGAGGTAAAGGTTATGGTTTAGTGGTGTTTGTGTTGATATGAGTAATGATAGGAGTGTTTAGAGTTGTATTTGTTGGTGCGGTGGCTATAGTGTTCTGAGATGTGATTGGGTTGCTGAAGTATCAAGAGTGTAATGGTTTGGTGAGGTTGTGTAGGATGTTGTGGGAGTGGTATTAATGGTTGTAGGGATAGGAAGTGTGGGTAGGTTTGCACTTTCATGTGTGGTAGTAGGATTAGAATTATATGTTTGAGTTGGTCGTTGAGTAAATAGAAATTCAGTTTCATCGAATTGGACATGTCTGCTGGTTATGGTTTTGTTTGTAGTAGGGCATATAAAACATAACCCTTTTGTGTGAATGAATAACCAACTAAGATGGTGGGAATGGACCTTTGTTCAGATTTATCTAGACTATGGTGGTGTACAAAATCTCTGCAACCTATGATTCTGAGATGGTCAAGTGCTGATAGTTTTTAGGGTAATCTGTTGATGAGATAAGTTGCTTCAAGCAAACAATATCCCCAAAAATGGTTTGGAAAGTGGGAGTGGATGTTTATACCTCTTGCAATTTCAAGCAAACAATATCCCCAAAAATTGTTTGGAATGTTGTAGAGTGTTTGGACATGAGGTTTAGTGTAGAATGTCGTGAGTTGTGAAGTAATTTGTCAGTGATGCATTTAGTAATTTTGTGCCATTATCACTTATAGTTTTGATTGATGTATTGAAATGGTTTTGCACATAGGGACAAAAGGCTTTTATGTTAGATGTGGTGTGTGTTTTGTTTGGCATTAGGTAGGTCCAAATGGATTTTGAATGGTTACCTATCATTGAAAGAAAGTATTTGCATTTGTTGATTGTGGTGTGTTTGTATGGTCCCAAAACATCAATGTGAAGATCAAACATATGTGTTACATAAGATGAGCTAACATCGAAAGGTAAGGCATGTTGTTTTGCAGGTAGACATACATCACAAACTGAGTGAGAATGACATTTGAACAAAGGTGAATGAGTTTTTATTTTCTTAAGTACACAAAAAGAAGAGTGTTCTAATCTTGAATGCCACAGTGATAGATTGGTGTTGCTATGTAAAATGGTAGATGAGACTGTGTGACTTGAGGGTGTTGATGAAATGAAGTATAGACCATCATAAAGGGTGTCATGTGAAATCCTCTTTTTATGGTCCTGAAAATGCAATATGAAGTAGTGAGTGTGATCGAAATAGATGTACCATGAATTAGTTTGCTCATCGAAATGATGTTGTATATGAATGAGGGTATATAAAAGACATTGTGTAGTGTAATGTTGGCATTAATGATGACTAATCCATATGTTCTAACTTTGATGGTTTGGCCATTGGGTAGGGATACAAGTACTTGTGTGTTGAGTGTGTGAATATTATGTATTAAGGTGAGTGTAATTGAAATGTGAGATGTTTCCCCATTATCAATTATCCAAGCATCTTTAAGATTGTGATTAGAGTAGCAATAAACTCATGAATTTTAAGACTTTTAAAGGAAAATATAACTTGAAAGAGATTCCGTAGATTTTTTTGAAGCATAAGCATAACCTGACTTAGCTAATTCTGCAACTGATCCGTTCTTGCAGACACATGATTGCTGGCATTCTGTGATGAGTTCTAAGGAGATTATGATGCAGTTGGTGCAGCAATTTGTGACTTCGAGTCCTCTTGACCAACTACCATGTTGACAGTTCTTGATGACCTCTGATCATGAGATGGTTTAGTGAACTTTGGTGGTTGATATTTGCCATGAAAAGGGTGACCCACTGATTATCCCACAATTTTGTAACATTCCTCTCTACAATGCCCTTCTTTTCTATAACTTACACGATAGATGCCTTTCCTAAAAGTAATCATCCTCTCAAAACCAGTGTTTGGGTTATGACCATTTCTCATATTTTTGTTGGTGTTTGGGTTTGACTGTCTTGGTGGATTGAACCTCTGTACAAAACTAGTTGATGGCCTTAAGTAATTAGTATAAGAGTTTAGGATGGTAGAAGACATAGGCTTTGAATTGGATCCCTCTCTTTGCTTCTCTTCTTGTCTCATTATAGTGTAGGCCTTAACAACTAATGATAATGGTTGCATAAGCAGAATCTTCCTCTGACATTGAGTGCCCCTCATACAACCCCATTAGAAACTGAATCAATCTTTTCATTTGATCTCTTTCACCATTGATCCTTCCATTCTCACAGTTGCAAACACAGAGACACATGTATGTAGCTTCGAAAACACCATATTCATCCCATAAACCTTTCAATTTGTGATAATAAACTTCAAAACTGAATTCTCTTGTTTCAACTGAACCATATCATTTGTTAACTGAAAGATTCTATATCCATCAATCTGAGCATAGTGTTCTTGTAGTTCAAGGCACAGTTTTGACACAGAGTTTATGAACTTTAAATTGTTGCTTTATTGTTGACTAACAGTGTTCATTATCCAAGATATCAACATATCATTGTTCCTCTCCCATATTGCTCTAAGATTAGACTCCATTGATGGTTCAAGAAACTCACAGTTACAATCTACATCTTGTTCTCTGCATTTAGGACAATCATGAGCTATAATTGTTTGAGCATGTTAATTTCTTTGAAAGATGATCAGCCCGGTGTAAGAATAGTGGGTAGTAAAATATGATTTCTTCAGTGTATGTGGTGGTTGTTGTGGTGGTTGATGATGTTCCCGCCATTTTTCTCCCTTCAAACAAAAAGAAGTGCTTTTTTTGCGAAGCGAAGAAGTGCTTTTTTAGTGATGATTTAGAATGAGTTGAGTTGATAATCACGTTCTTGTTGCTATTTTGATTAAGAAATAGTGCGATTTGATTCATGTTGGTGGTTAAATATGGTGAGTGGTGGATTCTTATGGTGGTTTGAGTTTGTTACGGTGGTGAAACTTTGTTACAAGTTGTTTAAGTTTGTTATTTACGGCGGAATTGGGTGGTTGTATTAAAGAAAATGAGAGTATTAAAGAAAATGAGAGTGGAGCCATATTGAGAGGAAAATTTGTTAGCTCTCATTTAAAAATGTGAAATACAGAGTGCTATTTATAGCACTAAAGTCAAACTGAGAAAATCAATCATCTACATTTCTACACTATTGTATACTACTGCTTTTATACATTATTACTACAGCTACATGTTAGGATTTAGTAAATCCAGTTATTAAAGACTCGGTCACCTTAAGTATATGTAATCGTTAGAAAGCTCGTAGTCGTAGATTATTTAGTGTTTAGTAGTATTTAGTTATGTAACACCGTGGAGGAAGGACGGGTCTTTACCCACTGTATGCCTGATCCACAGCCCGTAGGTGGCGATTTATGTAAGAAATATAAATACTCTCTACCTCCCAAGGTAGAGAGTTGGAGCTTATAATAAGATTTTTTCTTTCTCTCACTAAAGTTCCCAACCTCTAACTTTCTCTCTCTAAAACCTCTTGTATACGCCTCTTTGATTATTGGTTTAGTATGTTTGTGAAATCCAATATGTTACAAATGGTATCAAGAGCTATGGTTTGATCATCTCTTTTACATATACTTGGATTTCTAGTGGTTTTAGATGGTTTTTGAGGTTGAAAAAGTTTAGTGGTTTTTGCATCATTTGGATCATTCCTAGTGTTAAAGTTTGAATTTTGGGTGTACTTTTGTGTGTAGAATCATTGTATGTGCTTGGGTTTTGATTTGGTAAGCTTGAATAACTGTGGTTGACCTTGTTTTAGATTGAAAAGTGTGTTTTTAAAGTTTTTCTTGCTAGCGACTTGGTTCTCGTTGTGATTTTCATAGTAGCGACTTGCTTCATTAAAAGTTAGTGAGTTACAGTGTTAGTTGTTAGCGACTTGAGCCTAGCGACTTGTCTATTGAGACAAGCCGACAAATAGTACAAGTTAGTGGATTCTCCACTACGGCTAGCGACTTGGTAAGGTTAGCGACTTGCTTCAAAAATTGTTAGCGAGTTGTTGTGTAAATTGTTAGCGACTTGATCTTAGCGAGTTGTTCTTTAGCAACTTAACTGTGTCTAGCGACTTGGTGCTTAGCGACTTGGTGTTAGCGACTTGGACCTTAGCGAGTTGCTCTTTAGCGACTTGACTGTGTAGCGACTTGGTGCATTAGCGACTTGAGTCCAGCGACTTGGTACTTAGCGACTTGGTGATTAGCGACTTGGTTCAAGTATTCGTAGCGACTTGGTTGATTTTTGTTTGTAATACGGTTTTCTCTTGATTTAGTAAAATCCCGTGAAAGAATCTATTTCCCAGTTTAATCATAGAGTTATAAAATCCCGTGTAATCTGTTAACATGTCTACCAACGTACCTACAATCATCTCCACTGTTGCTGAGGATGTTCAAGAAGCTGGTTCAGATACTCGTCCACCCATGCTTGACAGAACTGACTACGACTCTTGGGCAAAACGAAACAGATTGTACTGTCTTGGAAAGGAAAACGGAGTCAACATTCTCAGGTCTATTGATGAAGGACCTTATCAGATTGAGACTACAAGAGACTTAATTGATACAGCTGCAGATGGAACAATGATCTATGGAATTGACAGACCAAAGACGTATGATGAGCTCAATGATAAGGAGAAAAAGAGATTCGATGCTGACATCAGGGCTTCTAACATTATACTTCAGGGTCTTCCAAAAGACATCTACAAGCTTATCAATCACAACACTGAAGCCAAGGCAGTTTGGGATAATGTCAAGATGCTTCTCTCAGGTTCTGAATTAACCAAGGAAGACAGAGAATCACAGCTGTATGATGAATTTGAGCATTTTAAGATGAAGCCAGAAGAAAGTGTCTATGAGTATTACTTGAGATTCCACAAGCTTGTGAATGATATGAGGAACATCAAAATGACCATGCCAAACATTCAGCTGAACTCAAAGTTTGTGAACAACATGAATCCCGAATGGCATAAGTTTGTCACCTCTATGAAGCTAACCAAACGATTAAAGAACACCAACTATGAGCAACTTTATGCATTCCTTCTTCAGAATGAGAGACATGCTATGTTTGAAAAAAAGATTCTTGAACAGTTCAAAACCAACCAGGGAGAAACAAGTTCGTCAAATGACTCTACAGCTTTTTACACCAATGTTGTAATTACTACCAAAGCTTCTCAAGTCATACCCACGGGTGACGGAAATCACAAACTCATTCCCGATCCAAGTTTCAAGCAACCTGATGCGAATGCATTCATGGAACACTTTATCAATCAACTGGCTTTTATGGTTAAACAAAACTTAACCTTCACTCCACATACTAACAAACTTGACACTAACAATGAAATCAGGACTGCATCCAATCTACACAATCATGCTTTGGTCAGAGATGGAAAGGTTACAGTGCAACCAGCTCAAGGAAGACAATATGAACAAAGAAGAGGTGGAGTAGGAGGAGGGTATGTGGAAAATTAGTATAGGGGAAGGAATGGAAATCAAGGACAAGCAAAGCCAATTAAGTGCTACAACTGTGGTGGTGATGGACACATAGCAAGGAACTGCACTTCTCCAAAACGCCCTCAAAATGCAGAGCACTTCAAAGATAAGTTGTTACTAGTGCAAGCTCAGGATAATGGAGCTGTGTTGGATGAAGAGGAGTTGTTGTTTCTTGCTGAGGGCAATGCAAAGACATATGATGCAGATGTGGATGAGCAACCAATTCAGGAGATAGGTCATAATCATCAGAATGCCTTTCAAGTTGCAGACTGTGATGCATATGAATCTGACGTCGATGATGAACCTACTGCACAGACAATCTTCATGGCTAGCATTTCTCCAATGGTCTCTCCAAAGGTCTCATCATCACAGCAAGCTGGTCCATCCAAAGAATCAATCATCTCAGAGGTATTAAAACTATACGATGATGTTGATGAGCAAATGATACATGACAAAGTACAATCAACTAAAACTTTTGAGTCAGATATTGAAAATATGGGTAATATACATGTTGTCCCATATGATCAATATATGAAACAAAGTGAATGCGAGAATGTACCAAGTGATGCATCTTCTGCAGTCAATGATGACTATATTTTTGATGAATACACTGCATGTGCCCCTGAGGAGTTTGTTATTTCTGAACTTAATGCCTATAAAGAGCAAGTTGCTATTTATGAACAGCATGCTAAGTTTGAGTTAACCACCCGTGAGCAGGAAATGGATGACCAAATGCGTACAACTATTAGAAAAAGTAATTTTAGAGAAGAAGTATTAAAACAAGAGTTAAACTCCTTACATGAAAAGCTTTCTAAAACTGCTAAGCAAAAACAAGAACTTCAAGAAAATGTTAAAATGCTTAATCAAGAATTCAGTGCTAAGGAATCAAAACTTTTGAATGATTTTTCTAATCTAAAAACCTTGAAAAAAAGCTTGAAAATAAGTTGTACGTACAAGGGAATACCATTCAGACTGCTCACATGATCACTAAGCATAGAGTTCTCAGCGATAAGCATAGTATCCCCATTATAAAGGAATCCAACCCTGAGTATGGTAAGATAGCAAAAGCTGCTCAAAATGTAATCTATGATGGCAATGAGATTCTTAAACATAGACAGAAACCTAGTTGCGTTGAGTGCACTGAGGAAGATAGAAAACTAGATGATGCATCTAGGGAGAAAATGAATAAAAAGCTTAACGATCCTGCGTGTAAAGAGAATAACATAACGATCAAACCCATGATTACACTAAGGAAAATTGGATATCCTTGAACATGTTTAAGCCTCAAACTCAATTAACCCCTGAACAGATCTTTTGGAAGAAAGACATGGATAAGCTAAAAGTTAATGTACTTGTTGAAACAAACACTCCCCTTAGGAAAATGCCTATAGCTACTGTGTATCCTCCAAATACACCAATGCATCTAGTTCCTAGATCTATTTCCACTAACAGCAAGACCTTAATCAGCCTATATGTTGTTTATCAGCTGTTTGTTGATTTTAAGAAAACATGTAAGAAGAGAATCACACCTACTGGGATAACTGAGGGGGAAAGGGGTTTTGAGCAAACTAAAGAATGTTATTTAATTGAGGTCATGCCTTTCTTCAAACTATTAAAAGGTCAATTTGAGAGTCTTCAAAAAGGGATAAATTTGGATATTAAAGAAATGG
Organism: Chrysanthemum seticuspe; assembly: GCA_019973895.1. Classification (NCBI taxonomy): domain Eukaryota; kingdom Viridiplantae; phylum Streptophyta; class Magnoliopsida; order Asterales; family Asteraceae; genus Chrysanthemum; species Chrysanthemum seticuspe. The sequence continues at coordinate 61,075,378 of BPTQ01000002.1, forward strand.
AAAAGGAATTTGATGCAATGATAGTTGAAGTCAATGATTATGAACAGGAACTCAAATATAATGAAGTTGAAAGGAAGAACTTGCACATCTTAAATGAGAATTTGATTTCAAGTTGTGTTGCTCAAGATGTGTTTTATACTGTTACTAAGCACTCTATTACTGCTTCTCGATTTCATGAATTATCTGTTGCATTGAAAGTTTCCCATGATCGTGTCATTGAGCTTGAAAACAAAAACTCAGAACTAAGTGAGAAAATTGATCAGGATGATCACGATAATTTGGTAAAACATCTTTCTAAACTAGAAGTTGAACATTTTGATTTACAACTAAAATATCAACACCTTAAAGAAAATGTCAAAACCTCAAATATCAAGACATCCTCAGATGTTCCAGAGTTTGATGCAGTTTTTCAGATAAACAAACGTGATGAACAGATTCAAGCTCATTGTAACACGATCAGAAAGTTGAAAGCCCAAATCTCTCAATTAAAGGGTGAAAAGAACAATGTGACTGGCTCCCAAATGCCTCCTCCTTTAGATTCTCAGTATTCTCAAACTTTTCATCTTCAAAACTTAGTTAATGGTTTACAAAAAGAAAACGAAAGTTTTCTAGAAGAAAATGAAAAAGTTAAACGACACTTTAAAGAGTTATATGATTCAATGAAAATCACTCGTGACAAAAACAACGAAAGAATAACGTCTTTACAAAAAGAAATTGAGAATCTGAGGAGTCAGGAAAAGCGGAAACTGCCACTTGTTTTTAATGAGAATGTTGCATCAAAGTCATCCACTGACTGCGAATATACTGTGACTGTTAAATACATTCCTCCTCATCTTAGGAATAATGAACTTGTGTTTCATAACTATTGTGCTCACCTTAAGGATAGTCTATAATGTCTCCGTGAGATTGTAGAACAGGATTTCATAAATAAGCCTCTTGATAGAGAAATTAGGTTTGCTTGCATTCAGGCCAAACGATCTCAGGAGCTGCTAGAATGTTTAATTGCAACATATCCTAAATCCTTAGGTGCGAAAGGTAAAGTTGTGATGCCTTGTTCTATGCCTAGTGCCAAGCATACAAACCATTTTATGCCCAGTTTTAAGAAAGTGAACACTAATGTACCTTTAAGTAGTTCAGATCCCTGCACGTCTAGTTCAGGAATGCAAAAAATAGATCAACCAACTAATGTTCTCATAATTCCCTCTACAGGAGTAATCAGTGACATTAAAGCAAGCGGGTCAAAGCCTCCAGGCAATACCAAGCAAGATAGGACCTCGCAAGCTAAGAATGTGCATTGGAAGAAAGTAGAAGACCAACCTAGGAACTTTAAGTCTGTGTTGAATAAGACGAATCGTGTTGATTCTAGTGTTAGCTCTAAGCGTACCGTAATTAATGCGAATTCTGCTACTTTTGGCAAAACATGTAATGATGATTGCGTGGTTTCTGTTACAAATCTTGAATGTGGTGTGAATGATTTGTCTAATGTTGTTGAATGCCCTGCTAAAATTGTTAATGTTAAAATTCAAGCTAAAAAGGCAAAAAGGCAAAGGCGAAAGAAAGTCAGAAAATAGTGGAAACCCACAGGAAGGAAATTTAGTAATATAGGTTATCAATGGATACCTACTGGGCGTAAGGTTAATGAGTTTGGCCCTAAATTTGCTAAGTCAATGCCCACTAGAAAATGGATGCCTACTGGTAGAACTATTCCCTTAAGAAGTGAACATACGTTGAATAGGTCAAATATGGACACTAGCTGATGTGCCCGGTTGGTGCAAGTTTTAAATTTATAAAAGGTGAATTACCAATATTACCAATAACACATACGAGCAAGTATACTCGTCCGTTATAGCAAGATTGTGAAGGTAAGTCGGGATCGTTCGCAGGGATTTAAGTGAATCAGAGCACAAGTTTGAATTAACGGAGTCTATCAAAAACATATAACAAAGCAAATAGATATAATGAAATTCAGATGATTAAAAACTACACTTGCTTAAACTAGTTTCATATCATAGATTAATGTGATTGTGTTAACTACTTAACATATTGGTTGTGATAATTAGTTGAAAACTAATCTATTGTTCTTACAAGTTAAACCTTCGTCAAGATTTTAGTTCATAAAAACAAGCCTTAAGTTTAACCAATCAATTCAAGATCAATTCAAGTTTCATAAGTCTACTTTCATAAACTTAAACACAAAAACATCCACTTGCTCATCAAATTGCTTAAGAAATGGTCAATACAAAAGGTAACCGATCATAGACAAAAGGCTACAATTGATTCTCAACAACTAATCTTACGACCATTTAGATGTTTCCAACCAATCCAATTTGATAATCAAAAAGCGTTTCTATTACAACCACACCTTAGTTCCTTTGTATAATCAAGAATAATGGGTAAAAACAATCATCCATAGACAAAATGATTATGACTAGTTGAATAACACGAAGTTCTTTCGACCCCAACGATTACTACCAATTAGCCAAACTTGATTAACAAATGTCACTATGAAACTTGAGCACAATTGGATCTTAGAATTAACTTGAAATTGAATTAAAACATGTTAACACAATCACTAACTAATCATATGATAATCAACATCATTTAAGCAAGTGTATAAAGAAACTAGCCACTCATAGCAAACATGAACATAAACTCATAACTTTGATCATTAGAAAACATGATTTAAAGTCTTACAATGCTTGGAATAAGATTACAAATGATGAAGTAATGATTCCCAAAGGATCGTGGTGGACTTCTTAGTGTTTTGGCCTCCAAAGGTGGAACTTCTGGAACTCCAAACTTCTCTGGATTTCTAAGGACGAATTTTAAGAGGTTAAGGCTTGGTTTGATGAGTAGAGAGCTTTGTAATTGAGGTGTGTCTCATATGCTCACAATTAGCCTCTATTTATACTAATTCTAAGGCCTAGGGTGTTAAATGCTTAACTTGGCCTCCAAGGAGTAAGGAAGAGACTAGAATACACCAAGAGAAGGACCTAGAATCGTTTGGATGCAAAGGGGAAGCTTAGTGATGAAGATTTGACAACTGCAGCTTCTCCAACCGGATCGGTCATATGACCAACCCATCCGGCTGGTCTTCAATAATAACACGCCGACCGATCCGGTTGCGGGTTGCGACCGATCGGTTGGCTATGGCAAAAATACTAATTCCGACCAACTTCCAACCGATCCGGCTGAAGGTGTAACCGGATCCGGTTGGATCTTCTGAGATACAGAACTAGATCTTCACTCTTCACTCTGACTTGTAGAACTTGGTTCTTCAATCACTAAGGTCTTCAAAGGTACTTGGGGTTTAGCTTTACTGAGACGGGAATCTTCGATTAGCTGCATATTTCCACATTTTCCTCCATTTCCCTGCACTTGGTTATAAATACTAGACGAACATCTCTAGATACGATAAAGTACTAAAATCACGCAAATATAACCAAATAACAGATATAAAAGTACACATAATGCTACTAAAAACATGCACAATCTGAGTGTTATCAAATTCCCCCACACTTAAACTTTGCTTGCCCTCAAGCAAATCTAGGAAAAACATCCACTGGTACCAGATCGTGATTATGACAAATGTGATGCAAATCAACCAAGTATAAATACGAAAGAAGATTCATCAATTATACTTATAAAGGTGAAACATCAAGATGTTTGACAATATCCAATGATTTTCTTGCATGATAAACATTTCAAAACACCTCACGAAAAATAATGGAATATAATTCACTCATTTTTAGTGGAGTAACAAGATAAATCACACTCATTGCTCAGTCGTGATTAGATTATTACCATAAGCTTGTACAAGAAACAAAACTCCACCGATGTGGCGTGAGCACCAAGTAAAAACATCTAAAGAGGGCTTTTATTCGGGTTATAATGATAGGCTTCGGGTTAAGGGTATGGATAAGGCATGGGAATGTAAATGAAATTGGTGTTAAAATAAAAATGAAATCATGTCTAATACCCAAGTTGCTAGCTACCAAACATTCCACGAACCAAATAAACGATTATAGCTTTGCTTTCTTTTTTTTACCAAATAACATCCACGAACCAAATAAACGATTATAGCTTTGCTTTCTTTTTTTTTCGTTTTCCACAGCTTTTTGCTTTGCCATGACAATTGTTCCACGAACATAGCACATTGGCTATTATTTCCATACTTTCAACACAACTTTTTTTTTTTTTTTTTTTTTTCTACACAATTCATACATAATGCATGGCTCAATCAATCACATAGGATGTGGTACTCATAATCATTTGAACAATCTTCACTTTCCAGGTAACTAGCAATCAACCGTTTAGACATTGATATGGGGTAGGCTAAGGTTTAAAATGTAAAATCTTTTTGTATTTTCTGGGTGAAGCAAAAACGAAAGGGATGGCTCAGAAGGTGTAACTAGGGGTATCTAGTGCTAAAAATGAGCACTACAAATGGGTCCATGTGGGTGGTTAACTAACCAATGAGGCTAGCTAATATAACATTAGATGTAAAATGGAAGGCCATTTGGGTTAAATCCTAAGGTGCCTCTTTATCACACGAATTCACTTATATCGCACGAATGCAATCTCACTGCGGTCTGGTAATGATTTACAAGCACAAGTTCTAGAATAAATAAAATCACCGGCACACTCATAACAAAAATTCTAAGCATAAAAGATGTACGCTAATAAGAAATAGGCTCAAATCCTCACAATTTAGTGGAAAGGGTATAATATGTGTTAGCAAATGTCATCGATCCCAGAATGGATTGCAATAGTAATCGGAACACATCTCGAAGTTTCAAATATTACCAGTTTTACCAGTGGAATGATCCAGTTATTCTAATAGATAATCCTAAAACTGCGAAAACAACTAGATCACAAGGGCAAACAAAATTTAAATTTAAGCATGAAAACTCTAATTTTTCCTATTCACCCCCCCCCCCCACACTTAAGTTTAGACATTGTCCTCAATGAAGAACGAATTTCAAAGTATAGAAATAGGGAAAAATAGAGATGAAACCAGATATGTCAACGAGTTTATCAGCTTAAAATCTTCTTCATTCCTGGCGTCCACTGGAGAAATCATCACCTGCACACAATCTTATAAACAAACAAAAGGTTTTATTAAAAGGTGGCACCCCCCCCCCACACTTAAGTTCAACCAAAGGTTTAAAACTTTGGGGAGTGACCACAGAAAATCAAATCTGAAACACACGGGTTGCCTCCCGAGAAGCGCTTGTTTTATTACCGAGTCATCAGCCTGACTCGAGTCTTCCCGAATTTATTCAGCTGCAAGGGCAGCTTTGAACATTTTGTAAAGTTCGGGGATGTACACGAATTCTTCACCAGTATCTTCAATATCGTTCCAGACGAACTCAGCAGTTGTTTTCCATGGAACAGTTTGTGGAATTCTTCCAGGAAATGGTGCTATAAAGGTGATAGTTTCGAATTCATTCTCATGGTGTCTCCAGGACACTGCTGCAACTGAAACTTCATTCGTTTGCTCCTTGTCGTAATATAACTTGATTCGGTGTCCATTAACAATGAAACTTCCACCTTGTTTGTCATAGAGTTCGACATACCCAGATGGATATCCATGTTTAACGACATATGGTCCAAACCATTTTGGTTGTAACTTAGGAGCTTTGAATTTGAATTTCATGTTAAAAAGCAGAAGTTTATCTCCGGCTTTGAATTCTTTTCGAATTCGTAGCTTTTTATCATGATAAGCTTTTGTTCTGGCTTTATACAGTTTGGAGTTTTCATAAGCTTGGAGTCTTAATTCATCGAGTTCGTGCAATTGCAGAAATCTTTTCTCTCCAGCTATTTTGAGATCGGTGTTACATTGTCTGAGCGCCCAATAAGCACGATGTTCAACTTCGAACGGCAAATGACAAGTCTTCCCATACAGGAGTCTGTAAGGAGTTGTACCAATTGGTGTTTTATAAGCCGTACGAAATGCCCACAGAGCATCGTCAAGTTTTCTTGCCCATAAAGACGGATTGTCTTTTACGGTTTTTTCCAGTATTCTTTTGAGAGCTCTGTTGGTATTTTCGACTTGACCACTAGTTTGTGGATGATAAGCAGTCGCAAATCGATGATGAACTCCATATCTTTTCATGGTTTTTTCCATTTGTTGATTGCAGAAATGAGTTCCACGATTGCTTATGAGTGCTTTGGGAATTCCATAACGAGCGAAAAGCTTTTTGAGAAAATTAACGACGACACGAGCATCGTTTGTCGGTAAAGCTTCAGCTTCTGCCCATTTGGACACGTAATCTATTGCAACGAGAATGTATTCGAATTTGTGGGATTTAGGGAAAGGTCCCATGAAATCTATTCCCCAAATATCGAATATTTCACACACTTGAATGCTTGTTAATGGCATTTCATCCCTTCGAGAGAGATTGGTTGTTCTTTGACAAGCGTCACAGTTTTGAACAAGTGTATGTGCTTCTTTGAATATTGTTGGCCAATAGAATCCAGCATCAAAAACTTTCTTAGCTGTGGTGGAAGGACCATAATGTCCCCCAGTAGGGCCATGGTGACATTCGTCAAGAATTTTACGAGTTTCGGAACCAAAAATACATCTTCGGATCATCCCATCGGGACACATTTTGAAAAGATATGGCTCTTCCCAAAAATAGTATTTGAGTTCCGAAAAGAATTTGCTTCTTTGAGCATGAGTGAGTCCTTTTCTGAGAATTCCTCCGGCGAGGTAGTTTGCAAAGTCAGCAAACCAAGGATCGACATTTCCGTCGATGGTCATAAGAGTTTCATCGGGAAAATAATCATCGATTTCTTCTCCTTTCAACTCCTCAAGATTAGGATTTTCGAGACGGGATAAGTGATCAGCAGCGAGATTCTCTGCTCCTTTCTTATCTTTGATTTCGATGTCAAATTCTTGGAGTAACAAAATCCATCGAATAAGACGTGGTTTAGCGTCTTGTTTGGTGAACAGATACTTGAGTGCTGAATGATCGGTAAAAACGACTGTTTTTTAGAGGACAAGATATGATCTGAATTTGTCAAAAGCGAAAACGACAGTCAGTAATTCTTTTTCGGTGACGGTATAATTTTGTTGTGCACTATTCAATGTCTTGCTGGCAAAATATATAGGCCGAAAGTGTTTTCCTTCGCGTTGTCCTAAGACAGCTCCAACAGCAAAATCGCTTGCGTCGCACATAAGTTCGAAAGGTAGTGACCAATTAGGTGAAACCATGATTGGAGCACTAGTAAGTTGAGATTTCAGTGATTCGAAAGCTTTTATGCAATCAGCATCGAAGTTAAAGATTGATTCTTTCTCAAGAAGTTTTGTCATTGGACGAGATATTTTGGAAAAATCTTTGATGAATCGGCGGTAAAAACCAGCATGTCCTAAAAAACTCCTAACGGCTTTGACGTTGGTTGGTGGTGGAAGTTTTGAGATGACATCGACCTTTGCTTTGTCGACTTCCATTCCGGCACTAGAGATTTTGTGGCCAAGCACAATTCCTTCGGTTACCATAAAGTGGCATTTCTCCCAGTTGAGAACAAGATGTGCAGCTTCGCATCTTTCGAGCATTTTATCGAGATTAGAAAGGCAAGCTTCGAATGAATCTCCAAAGACTGAAAAATCATCCATGAAAACTTCCATGGAGGTTTCTAGCATGTCTTGGAATATGGCGATCATACACCTCTGAAAAGTCGCGGGTGCATTGCAAAGACCAAAAGGCATACGCCGATATGCGTAGGTTCCAAAAGGACAAGTAAAGGTGGTCTTTTCTTGATCGTTAGGATCGATGGGAATTTGGAAATATCCTGAAAATCCGTCGAGGAAACAAAAGAATTTATTTCCCGCTAGTCTTTCAAGCATTTGATCCATGAACGGGAGCGGAAAGTGATCCTTTCTGGTGGCTTTGTTTAACTTACGATAGTCAATACAAACACGCCAACCGGTGACAGTTCTAGTTGGAACTAGCTCATTTCGCTCATTAGTTACAACCGTCATTCCTCCTTTCTTGGGAACACAGTGAACAGGGCTTACCCAAGGACTATCCTCAATTGGGTAAATGATTCCAGCATCAAGAAGTTTAATAATTTACTTTTTAACAACTTCTTTCATGTTGGGATTTTATCTACGTTGACGTTCTACCACAAGTTTAATCCCTTCTTCAAAATTGATTTTGTGTTTGCAAAAATTAGGACTAATTCCTGGGATATCAGATGTTTTCCAAGCAAAAGCTTGTTTGTGATTTTTGAGTACGGAAACTAAACTTTCTTTCTCATTATCCTCTAGCAATGAAGATATGACTACTGGAAGAAGTGAGTTCTCCTCCAGATAAGCATATTCAAGATGATTTGGGAGAGGTTTGAGTTCGAGATCCGTGGGTGGTTCTTCGATAGAGGATTTTATTCGCATCTTGTCATTGAAAGTGATTTCCTCAAAATTTTCTTCCTCTTCCTCTATTTCTTCTTCTTCTGGGTTATCTTCTTCGAATTCTACTTTCATGAAATCATCAAACTCTTTGTCAGAATCTGTTTCATTGATTTTTTTAGAAGTAGTGATGAATGGATCGGATTCGTTCAGTAATGCATCTAATTCCTCATCAGTGACTTCATCAATAACATCGACGTTAAAACAAGTGTCATCACTGGAATGTGGGTAGCGCATTGCTTTATCGATAAGAAAAGTGATTCGATCTTCCCCAACTCCAAGGTTGAGTTCTTTTCCTTTAACTTTGATGATTGCGTCGGCGGTATTTAGGAAAGGTCTTCCTAAAATGAGTGGGACTTTACTATCTTCTTCCATTTCCAAGATCACAAAGTCCACAGGAAAAATGAATTTACCGACTTGAACAAGCATATTCTCAGCTATTCCCACAGGATATTGATAGGAATGATTTGCCAATCGGATGCTCATTTTTGTTGGTTTCAGGCTGTTGTTGCACAACTTGGAATAGAGTGAATAAGGCATTAAATTGATACTTGTGCCAAGATCGGCTAAAGCATCACATTTAACGTTATTCCCGAAAGTACATGGAATCAGAAAGCTCCCAGGATCTCCGAGTTTTGGTGGAATTTTGTTTTGAACTATGGCTGAGCATTCTTCGTTAAGAAAAGTTGCTGATATTTGCTCAAGCTTGCTTTTGTTATTAAGAAGTTCTTTCAAAAATTTCCCGTAATTGGGCATTCCGGCTATAACATCAACGAGAGGAACATTGAGTCTAACCTCTTTGATTATTTCGATAAACTTCTTATAACGCTCTTCCATCTTTTCTTTCTTTAGGCGTTGAGGATAAGGAATTTTTGGTTTATACGCCTTGACGGATGGAATGTCTTTCTTTTTGGTGGTTTGAGTTGTGTTCGGTTCTTCGTTTTCATCCTCACTATCAACGGTGACATGAGTGTTAGGATTAGGTGGTGGATCGTACGAGAGACCACTTCTTGTAAAAACAGCATTGATATGTTCATTTCTTATTTGGGGTGGACGGTACGTCTTATCATTTGATGGTTTTGGACTGGATTGAGTGTTACTTGGCAATGAACCAGATGGTCTAGAAGAATGTTGGTCAGAAAGTCTGCCAAGCTTGTTTTCAAGATCTTGGATAGATGCTTGATGATTTTTCTGTCCTTGCTCAACTTTGGCTTTGAGATTGAAAAATTGATTTTTGATAAAATCATTTGCGGATTTTTGACCAGCCACGAATTCTCTCATGGTTTTTTCGAATTCGGTTTCTTCTGTCTTTTTGTCGAAACTTTGGTTTGGTGGATCGTCAGTTCGTGGTTGAGAATCACGGTTATCATCCCTTGGTCGGCGATCTTGCCAATTTCCAGAATTTCGACCGTAATAATTACTACGATATCCTCCTCCACGGTATCCTCCTTGAGCGTAATTTGCTTCTCCTTCTTTTGGTCCACCCATAGGTTTATCGTCGCACTCGGACGATGGGTGATTTCCTCCACAATTGTTGCATCCGTCTCGCATGTCTTTCATTTCATCTTTGATATCCTTGTATTGCGAGTTGATTTGTGAGGTTAACGCTTCCATCTTCTCCATGAGTTTTGAGGTATCGGTGTTTTCGACAAAAGAAACGGTTTTTCGGAGAGGTTTGGTTTTTGAATCTTTGGACCAATCAAGTTTGAGAAGTACTCGATCTTCGAGTAATTGATGTGCATCGTTAGGAGTTTTATAGAGAAAAATTCCTCCAGCATCAAGGATGCCTTGAGAGATTTCATCCAGTCCATGGTAAAAGATTTGGATAATGGTTCCTTTTGATAATCCATGTCCATGACAACTACGAAGCAAATCTTTCATTCGAAGCCAGGCTTCGACAAGTGATTCGTTTGGGTTTTGGTTGAAAGCACGAATTTCTCCCATTAATCGATCAAACATGGCAGGTGGAAAGAATCGGCTCACAAAAGCTTGCCTCATCTCCTCCCAAGTATTGATGATTCCTGGGGTTAATTCATTGTACCATACTTTAGCATCTCCGGCGAGTGATGATGAAAAAAGTTTGAGTTTAATGGCATTGACATCGGTGTCGCCATAACGGAACATGCCGCAAATTTCGATGAATTCGGCAATGTGCTTATGCGGATCGGCCCGCGCACGGCCATCGAATTGTCGGTCTTTGATCATAGAAAGGTGATGTCCCTTCACGGTGAAGTTGTCACCAAGGTTAATAGCAACAATAGCACTTTCGGGGGTTGGTGCTACGGTTCGGTTGGTTCCCCACATGGGTTGATCGTCCGCCATGGGAAAAGGTAAATTGGTGAAAGGGTTGTAAACAACTTTGGCTTCAATGAGGTTATCAAATGGTGGGTTAGGTACTCTTGGCACACGATTTTCTAATGGTATGAAACGTGTTCTTCTTCTTCTTCGAATCAAACATTCGGGGTTGGTAAGAGGTGTAATTGGTTCTATTCCCGCTGCTCGAGTGTTCATACAATGTCCTAGAGAATCCAGGCAATATCTAAACACACGGACAAACAACGAAAACAGTTTTCCAGATACAGATTAGGTAACCGGATCGGTTGCGGGATGCGACCGATCGCTTAGACCAGCTGAGTTATGCGTAAAAATTGTAACCGATTCGGTTGAAGGCCAACCGGATCCGGTTAAGGTTTCTGTGAAAAAAAAAATTTTTTTTTTTTAGAATTGGCTGAGGGAAATTCAAAAACTTGTTGAAACACAACCAAATCCACAGCAGCGGCGCCAAAAACTTGATGTGCCCGGTTGGTGCAAGTTTTAAATTTATAAAAGGTGAATTACCAATATTACCAATAACACATACGAGCAAGTATACTCGTCCGTTATAGCAAGATTGTGAAGGTAAGTCGGGATCGTTCGCAGGGATTTGAGTGAATCAGAGCACAAGTTTGAATTAACGGAGTCTATCAAAAACATATAACAAAGCAAATAGATATAATGAAATTCAGATGATTAAAAACTACACTTACTTAAACTAGTTTCATATCATAGATTAATGTGATTGTGTTAACTACTTAACATATTGGTTGTGATAATTAGTTGAAAACTAATCTATTGTTCTTACAAGTTAAACCTTCGTCAAGATTTTAGTTCATAAAAACAAGCCTTAAGTTTAACCAATCAATTCAAGATCAATTCAAGTTTCATAAGTCTACTTTCATAAACTTAAACACAAAAACATCCACTTGCTCATCAAATTGCTTAAGAAATGGTCAATACAAAAGGTAACCGATCATAGACAAAAGGCTACAATTGATTCTCAACAACTAATCTTACGACCATTTAGATGTTTCCAACCAATCCAATTTGATAATCAAAAAGCGTTTCTATTACAACCACACCTTAGTTCCTTTGTATAATCAAGAATAATGGGTAAAAACAATCATCCATAGACAAAATGATTATGACTAGTTGAATAACACGAAGTTCTTTCGACCCCAACGATTACTACCAATTAGCCAAACTTGATTAACAAATGTCACTATGAAACTTGAGCACAATTGGATCTTAGAATTAACTTGAAATTGAATTAAAACATGTTAACACAATCACTAACTAATCATATGATAATCAACATCATTTAAGCAAGTGTATAAAGAAACTAGCCACTCATAGCAAACATGAACATAAACTCATAACTTTGATCATTAGAAAACATGATTAAAAGTCTTACAATGCTTGGAATAAGATTACAAATGATGAAGTAATGATTCCCAAAGGATCGTGGTGGACTTCTTAGTGTTTTGGCCTCCAAAGGTGGAACTTCTGGAACTCCAAACTTCTCTGGATTTCTAAGGACGAATTTTAAGAGGTTAAGGCTTGGTTTGATGAGTAGAGAGCTTTGTAATTGAGGTGTGTCTCATATGCTCACAATTAGCCTCTATTTATACTAATTCTAAGGCCTAGGGTGTTAAATGCTTAACTTGGCCTCCAAGGAGTAAGGAAGGGACTAGAATACACCAAGAGAAGGACCTAGAATCGTTTGGATGCAAAGGGGAAGCTTAGTGATGAAGATTTGACAACTGCAGCTTCTCCAACCGGATTGGTCATATGACCAACCGATCCGGCTGGTCTTCAATAATAACACGCCGACCGATCCGGTTGCGGGTTGCGACCGATCGGTTGGCTATGGCAAAAATACTAATTCCGACCAACTTCCAACCGATCCGGCTGAAGGTGTAACCGGATCCGGTTGGATCTTCTGAGATACAGAACTAGATCTTCACTCTTCACTCTGACTTGTAGAACTTGGTTCTTCAATCACTAAGGTCTTCAAAGGTACTTGGGGTTTAGCTTTACTGAGACGGGAATCTTCGATTAGCTGCATATTTCCACATTTTCCTCCATTTCCCTGCACTTGGTTATAAATACTAGACGAACATCTCTAGATACGATAAAGTACTAAAATCACGCAAATATAACCAAATAACAGATATAAAAGTACACATAATGCTACTAAAAACATGCACAATCTGAGTGTTATCACTAGCACTGCATCTATTTCTAATGAGTCCATTGTTTCTACCTCTGATGTGGGTGTTCCAATCACTGTTACTAACCAAATGGAACCCATTCTTGCATAGGGATCCCAATTGTCCAGTTATCCATTCTTGTCTGTGTTCAACTTCAGATCGTTCAAATTGTTCTGTGGTACCTGGACTCAGGCTGCTCCAAGCATATGACTGGAGACCGGTCACGGCTCATGAACTTTGTGAGCAAATTCATCGGAACTGTGAGATTCGGAAACGATCATTTTGGTTCTATTATGGGTTATGGAGATTACGTGGTTGGATATAGTGTGATTTCCAGGGTATATTATGTTGAAGGTCTTGGACATAATCTATTTTCTGTCAGACAATTTTGTGACTCAGATTTAGAAGTGGCCTTCAGAAAACATACTTGCTTTGTTAGAGAACTTGATGGTGTGGAACTTCTCAGAGGAACTCGTGGTTCAAACCTATACACCATCTCTATCGAAGATATGATGAAATCTTCACCCATCTGCTTGCTGTCAAAGGCTTCCAAAACTAAGTCATGGCTATGGCACCGTCGTCTTAATCACTTGAACTTTGGTACCATAAACAATCTTTCCAGAAAGGACTTAGTAAGAGGATTACCCAAATTAAAGTATGAAAAAGATCATCTTTGTTTAGCTTGCCAATTTGGAAAAAGCACAAAATATGCCCACAAACCAAAACCCACAAACTCAGTAATGGAAGTTCTTCATACCCTTCATATGGACCTGTGCGGACCAATGAGAGTGCAAACGATAAATGGGAAGAAATACATTCTAGTAGTTGTTGATGACTACTCTCGATTTACTTGGGTAAAGTTTTTGAGGACAAAGGATGAAACTCCAGATGTCATCATGAAACTTATCAAACAGCTTCAGGTTCGACTCAACAATATTGTTAGAATTGTTCGAACAGACAATGGCACAGAGTTTGTTAACAAAGATTTAATTCAGTTTTATGAAAGTGTTGGAATCAGTCATCAAAGAAGTGTTCCACGTACTCCTCAACAGAACGGTGTAGTTGAAAGACGAAATCGAACTCTTATGGACGCTGCAAGAACAATGCTAATTTATTCAAAGGTTCCAATGTTTCTATGGGCTGAAGCCATTGCCACTGCTTGCTACACCCAAAATCGTTCCCTTATTCACACATCTCATGGAAAAACTCCATATGAACTTGTCCATAAACGAAAACCTGATCTATCCTACCTTCGTGTGTTTGGTGCTTTATGTTACCCAACTATTGACGGTCAAGATTTAGGTAAACTAAAAGCTAAAGCGGACATTGGAGTACTTGTAGGTTATGCACCAAACATAAAAGGATACCGAATCTACAACAAGAGAACCTGAAATATCATGGAAACAATTCACGTTACGTTCGATGAGCTGACCGGTCAAATGGCTCCAGGACAATCCAGTTTTGGACCCGCATTTCAACCTTTTACCAATAGTCCTATCAGTTCTACTCTTGTTTCTAATCTCTCACCAGCAACTCCTTATGTACCTCCTTCAAAAGATGATTTGAAGAAATTATTTGATCCAATGTTTGATGAACACTATGAACCAAGTGCTAATGATATGTCAGTTCCATCAACAGAGGCTGCCTCTATCCCTGTCAGTGAAGTTAACCCTTCAGTTTCAATGTCATTAAGTCAAGAAGCGCCTGCTGCTGATCACTCTGTCTCATCAACAAATCATCAGTCATCGAATGTACACAATGGAAATGTTGTCGATGTTACAGATGATGAAAACCCTTTTGCTCCTCCAGAAGATGAACCCTTTGAGAATATATTTGTTCCTGAATCATCATCAGAACCATCTTCTTCAGGAGATATCGACTCTGCTACTTCAGTTCCTCAACAGCAACCACATGAACACCTTAGAAAATGGACACATGATCATCCATTAGACAACATCATTGGAAACCTTTCCCGTCCAGTATCCACACGGAAACAACTTGAAACCGATGCCTTATGGTGCTTCTTCAACTCCGTACTCTCTAAGATCGAACCAAAAGACGTGAAAACTGCCATGAATGAAGACAGCTGGTTCAATGCCATGCAAGAAGAAATTCATGAGTTCGATCGACTAGATGTATGGGAATTAGTACCTACTCCAGATTGTGCAATGATCATTGCTTTAAAGAGGATCTTCAAAGTAAAACTTGATGAGCATGGTGATGTTTTAAAGAACAAGGCTTGATTGGTTGCAAAAGGATACTGTCAAGAGGAGGGTATTGACTTTGAAGAATAATTATCTCTAGTTGCTCGTATCGAGGCAATCAGAATCTTCTTGGCTAATGCTGCAAGTAAGAACATGGTAGTCTATCAGATGGATGTAAAGACGGCTTTTCTTAATGGATATCTTAAAGAAGCCGTATACGTCAGCCAACCTGAAGGCTTTGTGAATTCAGAGCATCCTACTCATGTCTATCGTTTGAAGAAGGCTCTTTACGATTTGAAGCAAGCTCCAAAGGCTTGGTATGATACGCTATCAAAGTTTCCTCTATCTACTGGATTCAGCAAAGGAGCAGTTGATCCGACATTGTTCACCAGAAAGTCAGGCAAACATTTAATTCACGTTCAAATATATGTTGATGATAGTATTTTTGCCTCGACTGACCCCAATGAATGTGATCGTTTTTCTAATGAAATGGGTTCCACATTTCAAATGTCAATGATGGGACAAATGTCATTTTTCTTGGGATTACAAATTTCACAAAGTCCGATAGTAGTTGTATATAAACTTGCACTTAATTTACAAACGGACTGAAAGACCACTTGTTACAGCCTAGTTGACGAGGAAACGACTTAGGTCATCTATCTCCTTTGAAACTATCGCATAGTATGGTTCGGAAACCTCGAACGAAGTTTAGCATTTCTCGGAAGAAGTTTGCTATCTGTACTCATCCTACGAGACTTAAGTGTTTCGGAAGTCCAACCGACTGCATATGCCGAAGAAATTCTATAGGTAATTCTTTTCGGCAGAAATGTAGGTAGACTATCTGATGGTACAAGAATGAACGTCGTAATCGGTTCTTCTAAGACTAACGGAGCTATGCTCGTTGATCTCTATTAATAAGAAGTTTCAGTTATGGGAGGAGAACTGTCATAGGAAAACGTTGGTTAGTTCGGAACAAGAAATTTTGTAGTGGTACGAGTAGTTCAAAATGAAACTTCTAGGAGAAATTTCGTTACTAGTAACGTGTTAGACCTCATCCATGATTAAGGGT
>BPTQ01000002.1:61098425-61108540 GCA_019973895.1 Chrysanthemum seticuspe
GGTGGATTTACAAATATTAGATGTGTTTAAATACCTGAAACCATAGAATTAATGTTGCGGTGTTGTACGTGCATCTGGAAACAAAAGCCAATTGTGATTCGGGTGCCTATGCAATGCTTCTTTTTAAAAGAATGTGGATGTAGGAAATGATTTTTAAAAACGCCATCGTATTTATCTATATCTATACTACATAAAATATAAAAATGGTCATCAAGTCAAGAAAAGTGGAAAAAGGTAACTTTGGAACGTATTCATTGTTTGCAAAAAAAATTGTCATACCATATACTCCTCATACCATTCGTGAATGTCAAACCATGTTAAAAGTTTTTGTTAGAGTTGAATTATCGGATGTTACAACAATTTGCAATGATAAGGTTTTAAAAGGTACCTTTTTAAGGGGTCATTTAAGCCCTTATTCGATCACTTCTGTATCCGTTATTGCTTAATATCGTTCCTTTTCACTTTTTAGGTCTCTTGAAGGCAAAATGCTGGAATGATGCTTATTTGGACGAAAAGGCGCGAATATACGAAGAAAATGGCCAAAGTCAGAATCGAGACACTCAAAGCTGCTGAAACATAAGGCGACGGCGTCACTGCATATCTGCGACGCCGTCGGGAAGGAATTTTGCGACGGGTCAGAAGCGAAATTGCATGTTTTCAAGGGACGACGTCAGGTTCTAAAGGAGTAGGCCGTCGTTACTCAGACGGCCTAGATGCAGCCAATACGGCGTCAGAGCTGAAGGGGACGGCGTCACAGTCATAAGGTGACGCCGTCGCAAGGTTTACGTGGCCAAGACGAAACCCTAATGACGGCGACACGACGGCGTCACGAAACATAAGGTGACGCCGTCGCAGATGTAATCTTATTTATAGAATCCGAATTTTTCAGTTTTGTGTGTAGTCTTTTGGAGTAAAAACCTAAAACCGAACCAAGGCTTTCTTGTGCAGTATTTTAGGGTTCTAAACCCTATTATACATCAAGATAAGTATTTACTTCATTAATTTAATTATGTCTTTGATTATTTGTGTGTATGCTTGCATGTTCTCCATGTCCGGCTAATTTATTTGTGTGTTTGCTTAGGGAATATGAAACTTAATTATTGAATATTGATTGGTTGATACTTATCTTAGTTGACTAATGATCTAGAGTGCGCTAGATTATTCGTTGTGTACTTAATGCTTGACTTTTCTTTGTGAACTTTAGAATATAATTATCTAGGTAATTGTAGGATAAAGTATTCAAGGACAACCGTAGAGTAGGCGTCTATAAATCACTAGAGGATTTGTAAACAAGACCCTTTGGTAATTTCAAAGAGTTAGGGAAACAAGCACGCCCTATAGCCTTAGAATCACAACGCAACTAGGAATAAGGACGTGACAAATCAACCATCAATAAGAGATAATTAAGGAGTAGTAAAACCTAAGTAAACACATCTTTAAACTATCATACGAGTACACATCAATTAGACATAGACTATCACAACCTTAGCTTAGATAATTAGATAATAGTAGAGTAATCGGTAGCAATACCAACCCCCCAAATCCAATACCCGAGATTCGTACCTTTTCAATTTCTAAAAAAATATAAAAAGATAAAAAATAATCTTCCTCAACCTCAACCTTAGCGTAGTAACTTCTCACTAGCATTCCTATTCCCCTAGAGAACGATATCAATACCCGTGGCTTACCCTAATTACTACACTACAACGATTAGGTTCACTGCCTAGGGTGTTATAAAACTTGCTCGAAGAAAAGGAAGTTTCCTTGACCCCGAACGACGCGTGTAGCGTTATCACACACACACACTTAATAAAATATCTCTTTTTCATTTACATCGACAACGTCTTATTATAAGCATACTATCTTCCGTCTATTATCATTTGGTCACATTGAACCAAAGTCGCAATTCCTGCTTCGAGATTCCTTCCATGTCATACCCTCATACGACGAAATCCAGCCAAATCTTTTTAAATTGTTTTAAGATAAATGATGCCACATAAGCAACAACAACAACACAAACATTTAAAAATTTATAAAGTTAGTTAAACTTTATCGAGTCTTAAACATAATTAAAGACTAAATTTGCCGTACTAAATTAGGTTGCGTGTCGGAGCCGTGCACTACCACTAATTGATTTAATTCCCTTCGGAATACTAATAGCCAATGCGAGTTTCATAGCCCCTACTTTTAAACAGTTTTGTAATTCTTTTGGGGGAAGATAAATGCTCGTTTTACTTAAAAGAATTTATTTATTGAAATTGTACATTTCCATGCATACTATGCTTTATGATTGGTATGATATGTTTACCTGCTATACTATTGAATGTCTTCTTGATAAAGTTACATCACACATAGATATTTTATGGACCATACCAAAATGCTTGACTTAGAATATTACGCTGCTTAGCCTAAGTCCTTAGATCCCATATTTCCCTTTTCATGAACCGTCAATTCCTGTTGAGAAGCGCGAATGTTATAAATAGATCTATTAGGGGTGACTCCCCCGTTTGGTTGGCCCCGCATGGGTCAAGGCGAAATGTATAGCATGTCAGAATTGAGTGTATTGGGATAAACACTCGTCATGGGCCCTTATTTGTATGACTACATTTTACATACAGAAACTGTCGTAGCTTCGGTTGCATGAACTTAGTGCTAGCGTAAGAGATTTAATATATGACATTATATTCGTTGTAATGTACACATACCCTACCTATGGTCCACTAATAAAATTCTTTTATCAAAGATAAACACAAATTTTTATGACATTATGCAAGACGTAATGATCATCAAAACTAAATGTTAAATTGTATACTGAAGTGCCATTTAAATAAACCTAGAACTCACCAACCTTGTGTTGACACTTTTTAGCATGTATTTTAAGGTTTTGAGGTGATAGTTTATCTTTGGAGGCGCAAGGCAAAGGCATGGGCATGGTCATAGATTCTCTGATAAACATAAATGGGGACTACCTTATTATGGGCCTATTTTCCGCACTTAATCAATAATGTAAACATTGTTTTCAAGAATGAATAAAAGTTTCTTTATGAAAATAAGTTGTTCTATGCTTATGTTGTGATATCAATTTAGTATCACCCCAATACTTGTGTGCTTCCGCTGAGCCATTTTGGGGGTGTTGCAGATTGGCATCAGAGCCTATGTTATAGAGAACTGGGTATTTTTTAAACCTAGACTATAACCACTTTTACAAAAACTTAACCCTATGACCGACAAGTGCCTGCCTACCAAGCTAATGCCTCACTCATGATCCAGTTGAGATCATACTTGATAAGATATATGTATTATTACTACTCACCTAATTTCACTATATGTTATAATTATTTTTCCCTATACGTATATTTACGTATCACAACACTACGCCTTTCCCCTCACATAAATAGAGCACTTGTTTTATGTCTTTCGAGACAACTTTTAAAAGCATTAGGACATGGTACTAGCGTAACTAAGCTAAGTATTTCAAAATTCATTAAACCTCGGTCGAATATAGATTGATAACCTATATTCAACCAGAGACAGTGGGACATAGCCTGATCACCTATGTCCGACTCAGAGGTGAATTTAGCAATACTTAGGATAGTTATAATAGCGTTATGTCTAGTGAATTTTGATTAATCTCATAAAATGGTAATGTTTTTGGTAAACGAGCATGTAACATTTTAAAAAGCCACACACACTAGCGTCGCACTAATTCTTAATCATAAGCCACACACCGGCGTTACACTAATTCTTAATCATAAGCCACACACTGGAGTCACACTAATTCTTAATCATAAGCCACACACTGGCATCACACTATTTCTTAATCATAAACTTTATTTTCCTATATAGGATATTTCCATATCACAATCGGGTTTTGTTATAGTCACCCCTACCCCAAACCTTACATTCCGTGGACGAACTAA
The DNA here is from genome assembly GCA_019973895.1 of Chrysanthemum seticuspe. Lineage (NCBI taxonomy): Eukaryota > Viridiplantae > Streptophyta > Magnoliopsida > Asterales > Asteraceae > Chrysanthemum > Chrysanthemum seticuspe. Next base: position 61,102,346 of record BPTQ01000002.1, read on the forward strand.
GCCACTCAAAGAGCAACCCTCCATAGCACCTATGAGAAAGATCATCTAGTGGGAATAGGCAACAAAAAGAACAATAAACCTTTGGCAAAATCTAGAAAGGCACGATAAATGACCTATAATCCCACATAGACTTGAAAATTTTATGCCATATCTTGAAAATTTGATACCTAGAAGCTCCACCCACCTCTTAAGAATAACAGTGCATACCTTGTTACCCTCTTACAAACAAAATAAATTAGTCACCATACCAACTACTTCCAATTTTCTCACGAACCATAGGAAGTAATCTTACGAAATGTTAGTGGTTTCCATCTGTCCTATAAATCGTTTTAAGAATCACTTCATAAATTATTCTACAAACCAAGTTGCTACCTTACCACTACACCATAAGGTAAACTACAATTCTACCCCTACCTTACCAAAATAAAGTGTTTTTAGGTTAATACGTTAAACAGAATGAAAAGTGTTCTCCTTGGTAACTAAGCCTAACCTTAAGATGTATCCCACACCTCTGCCTAAAACCATAGATAACAATGAGGTTCACCAACTATTAAACCTCTAACCCTACCCAACTTAGACAACTAAACTCGCAGATATAGGTAAATATTTATATCCTACTACACATCCCTTCTGCAATATAGTTTATAAATTTTGAGGATTCCCCTTTAAAAACCCTATAATAATATTTTCTAAATCCCTCATTAAAATGAGACGAAATGCTGGCTGAAACACTCAAAGTTTCGCAAAAGTTTCTTATACACACCATAATTAAGAACCAGTTTTACAATCTTTTAAAAACATGTCATTTTTACACAACTATCAATTTCAAACAAATGGATGTCTGCCTTTTGAAATATGGTCTTACCCAAACTTGTGCAAACATTTACTCGAAAGAAAATTTCGAAAACAAATGTTTCTTCATTCCTTAGGAAGAAAACACACAAACCCGTAGCAAATCTTAAGAATTAACCACCATACTTTAGAATCACTAAACACCAGAAACAAGTGGGCTTAACATAATAGTGAAATATCAATGAACCATCACCCAATGAACTTACCCCAGAAAAATCATTGCACCTCAAATAGAGGGCGTGCTAATGACATAATGCTTAGGTACCCATACAATAAGGGAAACCAAGAACAACCCAGGGAAACTCCAAACCTGTTACAAACACCATCACCTTTTTCCCGACACCCTATCGGGTAACGTAAACTGAGAGCCGGGATGGATCTCTTGTAAGGTGGGTAGACTATAACAACCCGTAAATTTCTGGATTATTATAATAGTATTTATACATCAGAAAAATTAAATAGGCTATTTTTTTACAGCTGTCAATATCTAAAATTTAAAAACGAGAGGTCGTCTCATTTCATTAAAAACCCGACACCGCACACATGATACTTTTCCATTAAGTATCTTTATAGTAAATGTGAAATTTATTATTCTCTGAGTTAAATTTAAGCATACAAAAGCTTAAACCATTGTTTCGGGAAGCTAACCCACACACTGCAGATGCAGTAACACACCGAACTAAACATAAATACCGAGATAAGTGAAATATACACTTTTTAACATTCACTGATAAATTACGAAAGAAATCGAGAGGTTATCTCGTGAATTCAGAAAAACACGGCACCGCACGCATACCAACACCAATTAAATAACGGCAAAATAGTAATAATCAAATCTCCACGTAATACTGATACCATATTATTACGCTCGTTAAAACGTTTCCAAAAATACAATTTTTACATTTTGCGGGTACCGGAAAGGTATAATTACACGGGGATTCGACAGAACACGGGGTACAGTTAATACATTAATTAATAATAAAACAAAATAATAAACTTCATCTCACAACCTCAACCGACCCATCAATTTCATGTTACTGTACCTGTCTCCCTCTCTCCTTCGTTTCCTCCCACGACAAACACCAAAATGGAGCTTTCTCATTCTTTTTGGATAGTCAACACCAAAAGTATTCCACCACCACCCTTCAAGAAAAAGCCTACCTCCATAGATATCACGTGAAGGATTGAGGCGTGGCTGTGGAGAAAAAGACTTATGCCAAGGATGGTTACCACCTACAAACAAGGTCAAGAAGGGCTAGGTTCTTCTTTCTACAATCCCATCTAAAAAAGGGGAGCAATTAATCACAGTTTCATCATGATTCATCAAATATTTGAAAATTAGGGTTTCTATAAATCAAGGGGGATTTTGAAATTGGTTTGGGGGTTTTGTTATTGGATGCATAAGGAAGGTTTCCCAAGTGATTAATTGTTCCAGTCCATTTCGGGTCCTCTCAAATTGAGCTCCTTGTTTTCGGTGTTCATCTATTCGACCCACGAGATTAAATGTAAGAACATGAAATTGTTATCTTTTTGAATCTATTGATTTTGTAATATCAATTGTCTAAGTCGAATTTATAATCTTCTTGTTCATACCGATTGGTATAAATTATTTAAATTATAAGTGATATTGATTTATAATGGTGTTAATTAAATTGACAACGGTGCTGTCGAAAAAATAAAGAAAAATGATGTTCTGTTGCATATTGTTGTTTTTGTTGTTGTCGAGAACCAAGAAGAGAAAACATAAAATATTTTAGTTTTGATTCTTGGCTTTCGGCTTATTCTTATCAGCTGGTCGTAGATGCTTAACAGCTTATTTCATTCCCGGCTAAGAGGAGGACCTCTCAAATAGCTCATATTCATTTTCAACTTATATGAAAATTCTCTTATTGGCTTAATAATAGTTTTTCAGCTTATAGTAGAGCTTATTCCGCATTTGGTTTACTCTTTAGCTGAACCGGCTATATACTACTTGTTTATGTTTATGTGTCCTTGTGTTTGTCGCGACTGAGAAAGAGAAAACACACCCGAAAGTATTTTTTGGTCGCTATTATCTTGGTCAATCAAAGGGTTATTTTGGTAGGTCTTGTGTTAACTTGAGACCCCGTAACCGCGAGAGTAACAAGGTCGCGGGTTGTACCCGACCTTGAAATCACTAGTCAAATAGGGTTTCGTCATACTTGTTGTCGTACATGTACCAACAGACTCAAAGAGTCTATATAGGTGAGTATAATCAAGTCACAAAAGTATTTAGTTAGTTTGCTCGAGACACCTAAGACACCCCGAGGATGTTGTCACATTATCTGACATTAGACCTCGAAGAACACTCGTAAGAGTCCCACTATGTACATAATCAGTTTTCAGTTTAGGCCTGCGTTCGGTTGTCCTTCTCGCGTCAACCCTATGACAGAAACATAAGTTCCAAAACAGCTTTTGTGCTAAACATTCCTTGAGCCCACTTCATAAGAATGTAAGGTATTGGATGGGCAGCCAAGTCTATTTGAGTCCAAGAAGGGCACGCATGGTTTTGCTAGGTACAAGGCCCAACCCACAAATTCTATTTTGAGTATGTGTATTTGTTGATTGGGCTGCGGAGCCCATTCAATTTCCAAAGGGTCCGTTAGGTTTGAAAAGCCCACCAGGGCGCGAATAGCGTATGTAGATTCGAGTCTTCCCGATTACCTTCCATCTCAATCGACTTGTTTTCCATTTCCATCACAAACATAAATAAATCGACATACTACTCACGTCGACATTAATAAATGACACAAGTTAACAATTGAAAATGAAATTATAACTCGACTTGTAAACTATACGAGACATAAACACATAAATATACATATTCACTTGATAAAAACCGGATATAAAACTCAATTGACATCAACTATACAATTTTTGACAAAACCAATTAAATAGAAGAATTACACATGGGTCATACCTATTTTTCAATAAACTATTTTACGGTTCATAAACGAAATATATTACTTGAAAACTTATATTGTGATATATTTATTAGTCGGGGATATATACAACTTTTTGAAACATATTGGTATTTGAACTATAATTATTAAAAACCTACATTGTTTTTTTCTAATACAATTTACACATGAATTAAATTAAGATTTAAATTCCTTTCTAATAAATTTATTCTAAATGTTCTAAATACATATATATATATATATATATATATATATATATATATATATATATATATATATATATATATATATATATATATATATATATATATATATATATATATATATATATATATTTAGACACACACACTTAATATATATATATATATATCTTTTTCATTTACATCGACAACGTCTTGTTATACGCATACTATCTTCCGTATATTATCATTTGGTCATCATTGAACCAAAGTCGCAATTCCTTCTTCGAGATTCCTTCCATGTCATCATAAGCCGAAATCCACCCAAATCTTTGTAAATTGTTTTAAGATAAATGATGCCACATAGGCAACAACAACAACAACAACAACATTTAAAAATTTATAAAGTTAGTTAAACTTTATCGAGTCTTAAACATAATTAAAGACTAAATTTTCCGTACTAAATTAGGTTGCGTGTTGGAGCCGTGCACTACCACTAATCGATTTAATTCCCTTCGAACTACTAATAGCCAAGGTGAGTTTCATAGTCCTTACTTTTAAACTGTTTTGTAATTGTTTTGGGGGAAGATACATGCTCGTTTTACTTAAAAGAATTTATTTATTAAAATTGTACATTTTCATGCATACTATGCTTTATGATTGGTATGATATGTTTACCTACTATACTATTGAATGTCTTCTTGGTAAAGTGACATCACACATAGATGTTTTATGGACCATACCAAAATGCTTGACTTAGAATATTACGCTACTTAGCCTAAGTCCTTAGATCCCGTATTGCCCTTTTCATGAACCGTCAATTCCTGCTGTGAAGCGCGAATGTTATAAATAGATCTATTGGGGTGACTCCCCCATTCGGTTGGCCCCGCATGGGTCAAGGCGAAATGTATAGCATGTCAGAATCGAGTGTATTGGGATAAACACTCGCCATGGGCCCTTATTTGTATGACTACATTTTGCATACTGATCGATGCCAAACCGTCAAGTTTTATCACACAAGCTAGCCACTTGTGAATGGCTAACCGTAATAAACTTCAAACAGCTCAGACACCAATGCAATGAAGATCAGAGGAGTATAGTGTTTCCCCAGGTCGTTAAGTCCCAACGAGCAGTGCACTGAATCACCAAACGAATAGTGATCGAGAGAATTTGAACGGGAAAAGGGTTGTGATCGATTATACCTAAAGAAAAAGTTTATAAATTACTGGGGCTTAAATGCAAATTAAAGAAAATTAAAAAGATAAATAATATTAAATAAACGCTATCACTATTTTTAAAATTATGTTTTTTTTTTTTTTTCTTTTATAAATTTAACTTAAAAACTACGTAACGTACAAAAGAAAATGTGAAAATAAAACAATATTAATCCTAAAAATACAAAAATGACATTTTTACAAACCTAATGATAAGAGAAAATTTTTAGAAAAAGAAAATTATTTTTAAAACTATTTATCTAATTATTATTAATTAAAAACTATTTTTACTTATTTAATAATACCCTAAAATACAAGAAAATATGAAATAAAGCTATAAAAATGAAATTATGACTTAGAAAAATCTAAAATAACTAAAGAGAATTTTCAAAACTAATTTTGTATTTTTCTGATTATTTTTATATTTTCTATGAATTAAAAACTATTTGAAACTACTTAAATTGCTAAAAATTACAAATTTAACTAAGAAAAATCTGGAAAAATATTTTTTTGACTTATTATATTTATCTTAACCTAGGAAAAATGAAAACTTATTTTTTGAAACTTTTCTGATTTAATTGTATTAAAAGCTAATTAAAAAGGATTAAAAACTAGTTTAAAATAAGAAAAATATCAAACAGTGCTGGAAAAATATGAAAAATTCAGGAAAGTCGTGACAAACTATAAAAAGAATAAAATTTGATCAAAAATTAGGAAAAATTAATCGAAAATTATGTTAATTTAGTCTTTTCAAAGTTTTTTATTCAAAAGTAAAAAGGATCCAATTCTATTTATATTATTCAGTTTTTTTATAAAAAGGTCTAAAAAGAATCAATTTAAACATTAAAAATCGTTAAATTCATCAAAGTTTATCAAAAATTAAGTATCTTTTATATTTTTATTAGTCTTTTTATGTTTTAATCAAAACTTTTAAGAGAAATCAATAAAATCTAAAAAGATTCAGTATTAAAGTAAAAATATCGAAATAAAGTATAAAAGAACATAAAATCC